>VOQK01023607.1:0-20821 GCA_015052645.1 Benitochromis conjunctus | reverse complement strand
AATTAAGAGGGCTGATCCGTGGGTAGCTACAGGTATGCAAGTCGGGGCCTGATCACCCCTGGCCAGGTTACCCGGGTGAGGGTGTATGATTTTGCCAGACCTGAAAACACCTTTTGACCCCAGGATACTTCACTGAAGATGCGTACCAGTGCATCCAGGAGACGTTCCTTGCATTAAAAAAAAAAAAAAACAGTGGGATGGTAACTTCCAAAAAGGTGAATTACAAAGCCCACCCACTGACACACATAATAATAATACTACATACATTGCATATGCCTTCGAGGTGGTCTTTTGATTTCACTTTTCCTTCTGCAGTTACAATAAAAGCTTAAAGAATATCATAAATACACATTTCCAGAAAACAAGCAAACAAAAAGCCATATTATTACCAAATCGATGGCACCACAATGCACACAGCTGGCTTGTTATTGAATTTAAACTATTACAGTTAATGACTGCTTCATGAAAAATCAACAAGTTCTACCCTGCAGAAAAAACAAATGTATGCCTAAGGCTCCACGAGGACATGGATTCATGGACTACAAGCCCTATTTTTAAATGACAAGCTACTAGTTTTCATTGAATGGTTTACACACCAGACGTAAGTCCTGATCCAGAGACAGTGGAAGCATGCATGGCTTTTAAACTATTACTGCTGAAGTGATATCAGAATGTGTAGTATGGTGCCAGCCTTTATTTTGAAGTGCACTTCACAACACCTCAACATTAAAGTTCTTTCAACCTGTATGAGTGTTGTCCCTTTTAATCTCCTCTCCTTTCATCTCTCTTCTCGTCATAATACTCTCTTCTATCACTAGTCTTTTTAACAATTGTATAGTATCATCTAACATCAAACACAACCCAACAAGTGTTCCTTGTACATGTAACTTACATATTTACCTGCCAGTACATGATGGAAACGTATTCATGTTTGTGTGTGCACAATTTGTCTCTGGTGTGCAATATCACCAAGGAATCAACCTGTAAAAGTTCCTTTCATCATAAAACAGAACCTAAATTATTACAGATGCTATCTGCTATGACAGAAACTGTGTCTCTGAGTGAAGGACTTATTTTATTGAGTTTAAAAGATAAATATAGAGATGTACACTAAGTGACTGGTTTATTACATACACCTGCCGGTACAAAATTGGACACCCTTTTCCTTTCAGAGCTACCTTAATGGATTCAAAAAGGTGCTGGAAACATTCCTCAGTGATGTTGGTCCATATTGATATGACAGCACCACACAGTACTGTAACTGCAGATCTGTCAGCTGCACATCTCAGGCTTGTTACATTGTGCATTATCTTGCAGAAAGCAGCCATGAGAAACTTGGCATACAGCACCAATACTCAGGTAGGCTGCTAAACAATTCTAATTTGGCGCTAAAGGGCCCAAAGTGTGCTAAGAAAATATCCTCCACCCTATTTGACCTCCACCTGCAAAATCTGGTAGCACACCCCCTGTACTACCAGTGGCTATGCCACATTCAAAATCACTTAAATCACCCTTTCTCCCCATTGTAATGCTTAGTTTGAACTTCATCTAGTTGTCTTGAACATATCTGCATGCCTAAATGCACTGGGTTGCTGTTATGTGATTGGCTGATTAGCATTAACCAGCGATTTGCGTTAACAAGCTGTTGAACAGATATACCTAATAAAGCAGCAGCAGATGGCCGCCCCTCCCTGAGCCTGGTTCCACCAGAAGATTCTTCCTGTTAAAAGGGAGTTTTTCCTTCCCACTGTCGCCAAAGTGCTTGCTCATAGGGGGTCATATGATTGTTAAGTTTTTCTCTGTATGTTTTATTGTAGGGTCTACCTTACAACATAAAGCACATTGAGGCGACTGTTGCTGTGATTTGGCGCTGTATAAATAAAATTCAACTGAATTGAAAGTGAGTGTATCTATTTGTATTAATCTCAATATTGAGGAATCAATTTGTAATGAGATCAAGACCTTTAAGTAAGGGTTTCTCTGACACTGAAGACTATTTTAAACCCTTAATTTTACGTTGAAAGCTTTTAGTAGGAATGTTTGTTGACTAAATTGGCTCATACTTCATAGCAAGTAGTCAAATAAGTGGAAATAGTTTGATCAGCAATCCTGTTCTTTATTACAAGGTCCATTATATTGTTATATTGCTTATGTTAACATTTTCCCAGAAAAGACTTTCCTAAGCTGCTAATTACCAAAAGGATCAAATGCTCAGCCATCAATTTTAGAGGGGGGAAAAAGCCTAAACTCAATGCTGCAGATGTTCTCACACAAAACTAGCAGTGCTGTGTTGCTATACTTTCCACTGTAATACTGCTGTTCACTTTATTAAGAAACAGAAGTTGAGATATTAAAAGCAGTGGCGTTAAATAACAAAATGGGGTGAACAAAAAGCAGAGCACAGTGGCTGGAGAATACAGGGCTGATAGTCATTTTAGCAATTAATTGGATGATTAAATATTGAGTGAAAAACCCAGTGGAATGCCCTTAAATAATGAAATCTGCTGATGAGAGGCCACTGAAAGAGGTTAAAGACCACTCTGCCGATGTTCCTTATCACATTTTATGGGATGGTGATACATTTGGTGAAAATCCTAACTGGCTGACAGCATCAAGGGATATGTTTTGTGTAAATGCTGCCTCTGAGTTCTGCCTAACTCACGGCATCAAGAACTGCTTTGTCAGCATGACCCTGTTCATTTTTGTCGTTATGCTAATCAGGTGACATTCCTTCTTGCTTGGCAGAAGGAGCTGATTGGATGGGCCGAGGTGGAGACCCTGAAGGGAGGCCATTTGATTGGTTGGCTCATATAAAGCTGAATGATGGACTGACATTGGCCAGGTGGCCATATTATTATCAACCCACACACTCACTCACACACAGCCACACAGAACTGCACACCTATATTAACTCTGTACCAGGATATATTTTAGTCAGGTGGCCAGTGGTTGTCTGACAGACCTGAATATCAAATCAATATATGCACAGAGGGGTTTGGCAGCTATTCCATATATTTTCATCATAAAGGTGTTTAATATAATTCAGATATGAAGTCAATATATCATTTGCTGGACTTCTTTTAGTGCGAAACCGTTTCCTTGCCAATTCGAGTGCATACTTTTATTTAATAGTATTAATCAGATATCACAGTAATGGCTCATTTGTGGACACGCTTTGATGATAGACATTTATCCTTCATATGCAGTAAAACACTTGGAAGCTTCTTAATATAAATACATCACAGAATAAGTTAGTTCTATCCAGGTATTACATTAAATTGTCACTCTCTGTACTTTGGTAATTAGAGTAACCTACAGTATCCTTCCTAGCAGGACAATGAGATGTCTAGCAGCAATTTAATGTAATTATATCATCCAGCCATCAAATTGATACACTGTGCGGAAAGTCGGTGAAGGCTTGACACTGAGAGATTTAAAAGTTATTTTGTACTATACCATTATATAATTATATGCAATGATCAAGATAATGACCTAATACCACTTGATTTTGACAATGATAAGAGGAGTACTACTTCTTACATAAAATACCTATATATTAATGACAGATAAAACCAGTGAGCTCTTTCAAAACCTTTGCAACCTTGTTGTTGCTAAACATACGGGTGGCGCTGGTTACGAAAACATTTCTCAACTGCTTGAGAAATACAGGAAGTCATCGGCATGGATAAAAGAGAAGCCATATTTTTCTCTTTAAAACTTAGTTTCATACAATCTGGTCTCCACATCTGCCGTCACTGTACGTTTACTTAAGTGGGTATGTGTGATTGTTTAAGCTGATGCCACTTTGTTGAAGATGACCTTGCAGAAGTTGTAACAGTGAGGAGCTGAATGTACGCTCTAGATAGTGAACACACAGACACGCGCAGCAAACATTGATTTCTCCTGTTCACCTAGAAAGCATAGAGCACATTACATTATTAGACTCAGCTCCTCTCCCTTCCCTGTAGCCTCTCTATTTCGCTTTTTACGATCTCAAGGCGCATATTTGCTTTTCTCATTGTATTCTTCTCTTCTTTTTCCTCCCAGTTATTTTTCCTTTTCTTCAGTTTCCTTTTTTCAGTTTTCCATTCCTTCCACGCTGCCTTTTGGTACTCTTACATGTTGCATGGTCCTCATTCATCTTACTCCTTTTGTCACCTCTTGTATAAATAACAACTCGCTGCTATGGGAATATGTAGGACAGTTACACTGTGCATTGTACTCACACATACACATGCATGTACTGAGACACACAAATGCAGTGTACTTCAGTACAAGACTATGAAACCTTTTTTTCTCATGAGACTGAACTGATATATTGGTTCTCATTTTAAATGTATGAACTGAGCCATAGTTGTGTACAAATGTGGGCATACCCACATGCTTACTTGTGTGCAATGTGTGTGACAAATATATGTGTTAAGCCATGCACAAGCTTTGGGAGAAAATGAGTAAAATGGAAGAACATACACAGAGAGAGCAAGAAAATGAAAGAAAGGCAAAAGGATGGCTGAGTAGCAATTATTCATATCGTGATTACCTAGAACTGACATCGCTGACAGGTGCTGTCTAGCCTTGGCTCCTAGTCTGGATGTTTCAGACCAAGCACACTCTCCCAGCAGGACAATAGTGCTCTGCAGGTTGAAGAGCCCAAGGTGTCACCAGATCTGGCAAGATCAACCTCCCAACCAATGATGGGTGTGATGGATCTGAGCTGCTTTGGTAGCATCAGGACAAAAAAGCCAAACAAAAAAAAACCCCTACAGGTGTTCACAGAAAACCACTCCAAGAAAGTGCAGAAGATGGAGTCAAAGCTCCCCCTCCTGTTGCTTCATAAAAAAAACTACATCTGGGATTTTTTTTATTTGTAAAGTATCTGTTAATTAAAATATATTTTAAAAAGTTTAACATATTGCTAAGGTGGAATTTATATACTGAATTTATATTTTACCAATCACTCGACAAGCTTTACATTACAAGCTGCATTCGTCTTTTGACACATTCATCGGAGAAGGTGTCATGCCTTCAATCAACCTCCACTGCTAGGGTCACCTTCTCCTTTCCATGATGCTATTACCTGACCTGGATTCAATGAATTGAGTTGAACTGAATTGAAATGAAATGAATGAAGAGAGCAAAAGACTGAATGACAAAAAATGAGAAAGCAAAGAGACAGGCAGATGGAGGGATGACAGATAGAGGAGTGGGTATTGTCAGTCCCCTCAGGTCTCTTTGATAAAGATCACAGCAGCCACAGCCAGAACCTCAATCACATATACACGCATGCGTGCGCGCGCGCACACACACACACACCAGAAAACATAAACACTAATCACATTTTCTGGAAGATACACTATTAATTCACCCCCTCACTCACACACTAACCAAACACAGTTGGATTTGACTTCTACACTCAGACCATGTTCGAGTTAAAGGCTCGAGTCTAAATCAATCGATCAAGTGCTGATAAGGGATCAAAGACTGAAAGGAACAAATGGTGGAATGCTCCATAAGCCGCTGCCTATAAATATGGATGCAAATGGTATTAACTAAAATTTGAAGTGACTTTCCAGTGTTTAGGCTTTACTAGAACTTTATCCACAAGTTGGACAATCATCAAAAATTCATATTTTATTTTTAAGGGGTTTCCTCTGAGGATCTGATTTCAGTGCATCCGGCAGTCTGATCAGACTCATCAGTCTGCTAACTGAATGTTATTGGCTTGGGCTTACTGCTGTGAATGGTAAATAGCTATAAATGCTGAGATATTACTGGTGCGGGAGATGAAACATTTCGTAAATGTGACTCAATGAAATGCGTTTTTGATCACTGAATTATAATGTGGGAAACAATTAGACGATGTTCTAACTAAAATTTGATGCAGGGACGAAGGAGCTAAATAAGACTGAGAACAGAAAAGCAACAGCCTAGATGGTATCAGCTCTAGACTGCTCAGAGGCTGCGCAGATCAGCTCTGTGTGGTGGTCATGCACATGTTTATGTCACGGGTGATGTTCACTAGAAGGGAAACCCCTTTTAAACAGGAGGAGCAGCAGAGGTTGATTAAAAAATAACAAGTTAAGGCTATTAAAAGTCCATGAAAACGTCCACCAAGGTAACCGGGCCGACAGCATCCTCCGTTGCCTCCTTCGCCACTCCGCCCCAGCTTCTGCCGGCTGCGAGGGCAGAACTCCAGACTCCGCCCGCCACTGCTCCAAACGTTCGGTTGGCATCTCACTATCTTGTGGAAGGAGTCCGCCGTCAGCCTTGCTTCCCATGGAGAGTGCACCTCCACCTGACACGGCTCACCGGACCAACTTCTCCCATCTTCTTCCTCCTCCCGTACTCTCCGAGCCTGTTTAACTTGCTCTGGCTCAGTTCGGCTCCCACGCTCGCTTCCCGCGATCGCTCTCGTTCCGTCCACCTCACTGGGGCTGCCTTTATTCGGCCTCAACGCCGTTCCCCGCAGCCACCGCCCTGCCACTCATTACCTCTCCATGGCGCTGTGTTTCTCTCTCTCCTTCAACCGTCCCACCAGGCCCTCTTATTGTCCTTCAATGACCAAAAAGGGAGTCCTGATTGGTTGCAGTCCTGTCCGGCTGACCGCTCGGATGTGCCGCGTTAGTGCTCAGTAGGGGAACGGAGGGGTCTTCCACGGAACAAGTCAAATATACAGAATAAAAGCACCTATCCATTTATCTCCTCCACCGATCACTGTCACACCTGGAGAGTACTAGAAGCACTGTGATGGTCATATATTTTTGACTTCTCCAGTGCTACAATTCAACTGGCACTGCTGAGAAAAAGCTGGAAAGTAGTATGCAGCATGGGGCCCATCTCGGGACAGAGCTGTCTCCCTTCCCCTTCCCCTCTACACATCAGACTTCAGATACAACACCCCTAACTGTCACCTCCAGAAGTTTTCTGATGATACAGCCATTGTTGGATGCGTATCTCACAGGGGAATGATCTGGAAAAATGGGAAAGTCATCACTGAATTTGTCATCTGGTCAACTACCTGCAACATTAATACCAGTAAGACGAAAGAGATGGATGTTTTATATTTTAAACCTGGGAAGGTGGCACAGGGAAGAACAAGAAATGGCTTAATATACTGGTGAAGAAGGCCAGTTCTGACCTGGTCGACAGGTGAGATGAGGATGTTAGCCAAGCTTACGCCCATTACGGACAACACCTCTCCCCCTTGCATGAGACTATGTATCCCTTTAAATCCGGTTATAAAAATGTATTCATCTTGAATAAACGAATGGAAATATTGACATTCTAATAACTGTGAGATGCTTTACATACACATATTTCACTGGAGCCCTATCTAAAGTAAATATAAGTAAAAATAAATCAGCAAGGCGAACAACACTCCATTGAAAAATTGTGCACTTTGATGTATGTGACTTATGCATATAGTATTGTCTACATAATATCATTTGTTTCTTATGAATGTTTTCATAGTCAAAATGTGAAAATCACCAATTCTTTTAAAATTTATTTTGTTCTTCAACTTTGATGGGCTTGCTATTAAATATATATATTTTCTATTTAGTTACTAGGGTTGGGAGGAAAAAAATGATACAACATAGTATTGCGATACTAATATTGTATTGATCCAGCAACACTAAATGTCGATATTTTATTATAAAAATTGCAAATATATATTGACTTTTTTTTTTAGTACTAGATAAAATAGTAAAATCACATAAGAAAGTTACCAGAACAAAGACAGAAAGAAATCTCAAAAGCCCCATTCACATTTACATCAAAAATAGAGACATTTGCTAAAAAGGAGACAGATTTAACACGTGGGATTTGCAAGAAGTGTCACATGAAAGGAAAATACTCTGGGAATGTTATAAACATAAGGGATCATCTGACGCACAAAGACGCACAAACATCTTCAGGTAATGTTAGCCGATGACAGCAAAGAAACTTAACTTAGATTAACTGACAAAGCAGCCAACACTGGGCACACTTAGTTTGACTGACCTACCAAACTGACTGACCAAAATCCGTCATCGTCTTTATGTGTAAAGAGCTCTGCCCGTACGGTACAACACTGTTTAATATGAGCACTCTTGATATAGGCTCGAGACACTAAAACTCAGGTATGTGACAGCGTTGCAACATTGTTGAGTCTGAGTACAGCAGAAAGGGTTGCACGCCATGATTATAAATTCATTATCTAATAGAGGACACTTAACACATTTAAAAGTACAGAAATTCATCAATGTTGCATTTAATGTAATTTACATTTAATTAAGTTAGTATAAACTGTAAAAAAAATGTGTCCATCCAATTCACTTTATTTCCCAGTTATAGTGTTTGTGTTTGTGTCTGCACTTATTAGTTTGAAGCTTTCAACTGACTGAAATACTCACTGAAAGGTAATTAAAAATAAGAAAAAGTCGGTCCACGATAAGTGTTATCTTTTTTCCTAAATCAATGCCACACTGAACAGTCAGACGCTATCAAAAAGCACACAGGAAAAATGAATCCAATTAGGGACTCTGAAATCAAAGTCACACATTTCATACTTTATGGAATGACTGTAAAAACAAGAGTAGTCAAAATCAAAAAGCTGCATTCATCAAAAATCTGTTTGCGTTGTTCTTTCTTAAACCTTAGCCATATACACCAAGCATTTACTAATCAATATATTCTAAATAAATATGCTTTAGTAAGCTCTCCTTCCCAAAAAAATGTGAATCCTGGGTCATACGTCATGATGACGGAACAGTAGGTCCAGAAAATTAGTGCATGACCAGAGGGTCAGTCAGTTGGCAGCAGACCTATGGTAGCTATGTGGAACTGATGGATAAATGCCCAGATGAGCCCATTGATGCTACTGACATCTGGCCAGTTAGAGCTCCCAAAGTACCTAACCACCTGGCACCAACTGTCCAGGTGGGGGGCACTCTTCTTTTCTGGAATAACAAATAATGGTCCTCCTACAAGATAATTGAGTCTGATATAGCTGTTTCACTGATATTACTCTGATACTGGACTTCTAGAATAACTTTCTGAGCGTGCCTGAAATGAAATCATTTTATGACATCTGATGTTTCTGAACTGTTTAATGTTTTATGGTATGCAAAATTTTCAAAATTAAAAAGAAATAAATTAAACAACAAAAGCAGAATTGGACAATTGTGGTGCTAATGTTAACAACGCCAGTCGAAGGGTATAGAAACTTTTGTCAGTCAAGCATTTTTGGTTGGTTTTATCCCTTGAAGAGATGTAACTTGTCTTAACCCTATAATGGCCTTTGTATCGCATTTGATACATGAGTTTGTGAGACCTCTGTCTCATCAACATGATCAATACATGACATAATTTCAAAATGTAATGGACAAAACTTCTTTTTTTTGGTCTAAAATTACCATTGCTGTTAACAAAAAGTTGCCAAAAAACACCCAACGCATCAAATGCGATACAAAAAATATATAATAAATATATAATACAAATGTATCATACACAACATGATATAGCAAAAAATAAATAAAAATGTGGATTTTGTTATACAGGTTACTAAACATCTCAGTTCCCAAAAAATCTGAATTTTCTGGCTATTTTTGATGTTTTGGGTTTTACAGGGTTAATCCAAGAATGCTACAAAACACAATGTAAAAAGTCATTATTACAGTCCAAATCAGAGACTCGATTGATGAAGCCTGTCGCAGCAGATGGCCGCCCCTCCCTGAGCCTGGTTCTGCCAGAGGTTTCTTCCTGTTAAATGGGAGTTTTTCCTTCCCACTGTCGCCAAAGTGCTTGCTCATAGGGGGTCATATGATTGTTGGGTTTTTCACTGTATGTATTATTGTAGGGTCTACCTTACAATGTAAAGCGCCTTGAGGCGACTGTTGTTGTGATTTGGCGCTATATAAATAAAATTGAATTGAATTGTTTCTATTATAATGACTCTCTTTGACAGACTGCCACCATAGGTGCGTATTTAAATCCGCTACATTGCGGATTCATAGCAGATTGGGCATATCATACTGAAGTGAATTGACTGCGCCTGGATTAGGAGACAGTGCAACTTTTGTAACCTATCAGCACAATTTGAGAATTGTGCTCACATGATATTTTGGTCTCTCGGGTAAAGGTAAAAGGTGAAGGTAAAAGAAATATGTTACATCTTAGTAAGTAAAAAAAACAAGCAGTGTAGACACAATAAGGGCAAAAGCTTTAAGGAAAAACAACAGTAGTAAAGAGAGGTCAGCGAAGAGAGGAGTGAAGTGAAATCTCTGCTGACTTATTAGTCGCATAGTAGCATGTTCTAGGATGAAAAACATGCTCTCCATCCCATGTTCTCTAAACAATGATTACATCAGGGAGCTGTGTTTACAGTTAGGTGAGTTTTCATCAGCTTTTTTCCCCTTTCTTTTGGATTTTTCCCCTCCCCCCATAATCCTGATAAGAACAAGCAGAAGAGTATGGCTGGATGGATGCATTCTATGTTTTAATAAAAGTCATTGTTTAGGATTGATATTTATTCTTTATTTTTTGTTATTTTATTTTTTACCCTTTTTGTTTCAGTTGTTTCTACTAATTTTTCCCCACCTTAACATGAAAGATAATAGGAAAAGCAAAAAACTAATCTAACCACTTTAACCTCACAAGACACCAGCACTTGTTAATTGTTAAAATACATTTTTAATCAGCAGCACGGTGGTTAGCACTGTTGCCTCACAGCAAGAAGGTCCTGAGTTCAATTCCACCATCAGGCCGGGGTCTTTCTGTGTAGAGTTTGCATGTTCTCCCCGTGTTTGCGTGGGTTCTCTCCGGGTACTCCGGCTTCCTCCCACAGTCCAAAGACATGCAGTTTGTGGGGATAGGTGAATTGGAAAACACTAAATTGCCCATAGATGTAAATGCGGGTGACTGTGAGTGCGAATGGTTGTCTGTCTATCTGTGTTAGCCCTGCGACAGACTGGCGACCTGTCCAGGGTGTACCCCGCCTCTCGCCCCAAGACAGCTGGGATAGGCTCCAGCGACCCTGAAATAGGATAACCGGAAGCGTATGGATGGATGACATTTTTAATCTTTTTGTAACTATTCGAGATTAGTTTTATAAGTATAAAAACTGTTATCCTTGAACAAAAAGTTTTTTAAAAGTTCCAAAATATGTATGGAAGTGCATGAGCAATAGTTTAGCAAGAGTCTATTTTACGCTACAACACAACACAAAGTCATCATTGTCTAAAAAACTATTAAATACTTTAATGAGCAAAATAAGGTTTAAGGTGCAGAAAAGCCTACACTGAGTGCCCCCATTATGAGACCACACGGTCATGAGAGATCAAAAGAGGAATTAGAATGGGCGGCAGAGGATGAAAACACAAACGGTGGCTCAGCAGACGATGTAAAAATAAGAATAAGAGGGGGAAAAAAAATGATTTCAACATCGATCATGCTGGGAAAGAACAGGGCGTAAGTGTGCGTATGTGTGTGTCTAAGTGCTCTGATAATCTGTGATTCCGTCTCATCAGCACAATATCAAACTGCCTCCGACATCTTTCTAAATAATACATCACTGTCTTTCTCCGTCTTGCACACGCACATATACACACTGTATGGTATGTGCTAAAGCATGAATTAGTTATGACCTGACAGCCTTCAGAGGAAGAGGAAGAAATGTTCAAGGAGTCCAACAATCACATCAAAGTGTACCCCACCAAGCAGGCAGGCAGCCAAGGCTAAAGCAGCCCTACTGTACCTTTGGCATGCCAAACGCAAAATTCGTCCTGTACGGCAATCAAGAAATTGACTTTTTTTCTGCTTTATAAAGTGGACATAATGCATGCTGCTTTATTACAATTTATGTCATGGATACACAGTTACACAGTATATTAACTGATCTATTAATTCAATAAAATCAATTTGCCCATATCCAAAATACACAGAAGCAACAGGCAAGGCAGTTAAGTTCAGACATTCTTGTCCTTATACACATTTTCCAGTTTCTCCTGCACACCTGATGGAAGAGGTCCAAAGGCATTTTGAGGCCAGATGGGATAAAAAAAAAAAATCCCTGAAGTAATCAATCAACATCTCAACCAACTAAAGACAGTCTTGTTGGATCACATCAGCTGTGAAACCATTGAGTTCTGGGACCATCTTCAAACTCGACTTCGTGCTGATCTGAACTGTGCACCTGTAACGTTTTAAAAATGCATCTTTCACGCTATAGTGCTGACAAAAATGCATTCACAAACAGCCTATTTTTAAACACCTGCCAAATTATTCTAATCTGCCTCTGTGAAGTGCCTGCTTCAGGATGATACTGCCACGATGAACTCACTTTCATGGCTTGTAATAAAGATAATGAGCGGGTATTTTTTTTGCTCATTGTTTTTCTGTAAGCATAAAGTCAGTACCTGCAAAAAATCAAAACTCTGCAATGGCTCCAGAAACAGATTAGGTGGAAAAATTACATGGACTGTGAATGACTTGCCAAAAACTGCCCAAACTTGGGTGGATAATTCCTTCTGAGAAAATCTTCTGCTTGTTGTATAAATATACAGCCTATGTGTCTGCTGTGGACAGTCTACAAAGTTCAAATTCAATAGAAGAGCGACCAGAAACAAGTTTAATAGTGCAATGAGTGTGGTCTGCTGTTAAAGCCCCCATTCCCCCCCTTATTCACACAGAGCGAGTCAAACATCTGAATGTATCAACAGCAGGGGCTCTTCAGCTAAGTCCCATGGATGCTCTCACTGAGAGCAAACTCCTTCTGTATCACAGCTACACACACATGCCCACACAAACATCCACACAGAAACACACTATCACGCAGGATGAACGCGGGCCAAGTAGCAAGTAAAAATTTGTGCCAGCGAATAAATCTGGGACAACTGCTTCGACACACAAGTGGCACCGGCACACACAGAAACACGCACGCAGCATGTGTGGAGATTTAGATCCAGACACTTTGCAATCAGTGATATTGTCATCTTGCAGCACACCAGACACACATATCAATAAGATATACGCCAATCAGCTATTGTACCTACACAGAGAATATCACAAAGAAGAATGCACAAAGACAAGCACAGGCGGCTGAGGAGTGTATAATTCTGAACAGCAAACAGCTGGGACAAACATATTTATGCATTTAGACATCTATATTTGTGAGGACCAGTTTAGATCTTGGAAGAGGATCATTTTTGGAAAGTGAACATCTGGATGGTTCTATGTTGGGACATACTTTCCAGCGGACTGGGAGTTGAGGCTTCAGTTTAGGTTAGTGGTTTAGGTTAGACTAAAGGTTAGATCTAGATAAAAGTAAGGGTTGAAATCAGGCTTTCATTTCGGTGTGTCATGCTTATGACAATGTACCGATTTACACAAACATGTAGCTTAGAATGAGAAGTAAAATACACTTTTAAAGGTTTACAGGTAACACTGCCTGTGTGGCTACTGGACAGAGTGCACGCTGCATTACGGAGTTGGTGGGGGGTCTTTTTTTTTCTTTGGTAAGTGACTTTAATCCATTCTGGAGCACATATGTAGGCCGTTTTTTAACCTTGTTTCCAGTAATAAAACAGCTGAAATTACCTCCTGTTTTTCAGATTATTCACAGGTCCTTTTGTAAATTAAATTTACCAGGTGCAGCCCTTGTGTTTAAAAATTACTCTCCGAGTTGTTGGGGGTTTTTTTTGTGGGAAAAACAAAACAAGTGTTCCCCTTTCTGTACGCTCTTACGCATTTTGATATGACAGTATAAACCCATAGACGGTGTAAAATATGAATGTAGCTGTTGTGATGTCACCCACTGGTTAATTTTAAAGCCTGGAGACGAGTGTCTTCATCATCAACTTCTAACAACCTGTCAATCACGTTGTTAACTAATGATCGTATCCTGGATGATTATCATTTCTGAAACGTATAATGACAAAAATGTGCAAAATTAATCAATGTTTTATTCACTATGAGTTGAAATGCGTGACTGAGCCCATAAAGGCATCAGGGGAGTGTTTACTGAAGCCAAATGTGAGGGCCGTTTTCAAAGACACTTCTATTTTTGACACCACAGCTTTTACCCTCAGTGGCCATTAAAGAAATACTGGCTTAAGGCACGTCTGTGTTGGCTTCACTTTCAAAAAAGTGTCAATCCTTTATGCCAGGTGTGGACAATGAATTTTAAAATCCATTGTCCACGCCTGCTTTATGCTGTTCATGGATGAACCAAACACAATGTGTGTCTGACTACATGAGAGCCCATCCTTCAGTAACCCTGAGAATATTATTGGAAAGTAAGTATCCTAAATATTTCAACTCATTTATAAATAACTTATAAATAAGTAAAAGCAGGTATTTTGATCTGACCATAGCTGGAAAAGCACCGGTGCTTTTTAAATAATTGTCCAGGTTTCACAGGGATTTGGGGAGACAGGATTCTGACATAGAATCAGATACATGGAATTCATGCAACATTAACCATGTTATTATTTTTACCTGTTCTTATGGGATAGTATCCAAATTGCCATTTATCACAACCACCACTATTTCAGGAACTAATTTGTGAGACTTGCTGTTTTAAGGACAGCACAGCATTTCTTCAGAGGCTATATTCACTCTAAATAGTATTAAAAATGGGCGTGAATGACTATAAATTACTCTATATAATGTTTTTTGGCATTTTACTTTCACTGGACATTTGTAGTCACTTTGTGATAACTGCTGTGAGAGAAAGCAGAGGTATAACATACAACAAAGAAGCTCATTCAAAGGTATAGCTGCTGATGTGCACCGTCACCACCCATGACAAACAAATTACGATAAACACAGCTGGTTTAATTGTGAATGATGTTAATTGTTCTTGAATTATGTTAAATACCTTCTCCTCACATTCTGTTCTCGGGTTTTTGTTTCTTGAAAACCTGACTTCAGCACTACCTGCAGTGCTTTCTGTATGCTACTAATCCATAATAAATCCATGTTAATTAAGAACCATTACATAAATTCTGCATTACAAGAGCAATTTGATACAGCCTACAGTATTTTTGCACTGTTAACTGATACATTGCAAATGATTGCTATGTTACCGACGCTCGATGATTTTAACGTTTACTTTTTATTACCGTGAATGTCACAACACCTTGTGTCTAGTTTACGTCTACCTAATCGACACCTTGCAACAATGATCTTTTAGAGGGCATTTGGGGTTACGTATTGAGACTATAGTGTCGCCGTGCAATCTGTTAGCATGTCAAGAAACTATTCAGTCAATAAGAATTAAGTGTAATAAGTGTTGCTAGTTTTCCTAGTGTAATGTGGTTGCCTCAGTTTTATGCTTTATGCTTTGGTGCTCACTGAATTGTTGAGGACATCAAAGTTTTTCTTATCTGAATCTCATCTCAGATCTTTAATGCTCCCAGCATATGGTGTTGATACACTGTGAGCGCTAAATTTAACTAACAAGCAAACTTTTACCTCATCATGTGTATGACTATGGCACCGCGGTGTTTATTCTGGCCCTAAAGGAAGGGGGCAAAAGCAGCTACCCTCGCCGTTCGCCAACTTTTGACTCCACTTCTCCACAGCATGATCAGAACGCAGCTTTTTACACCTGGTAAATTGTTCCACCGTTTTAAAATGGTTATGTAAAAAAAAAATACTGTGTTTCAAGGACTTAGTAAGCTCACATTTTTGCCATTTTTATCTATCTATGCTTTCCTCTCTCTCAAGAAAGCCTACCTTTTTCAAAAGGTATGAACTTGTCACCCACTAGGGAGTCCCCTCCTGTGCTGAGGGGGCGGGAGTCAAAAAATTTGTATTGAATTCAGGACCTGGCAGTTCTTCCTGGAGACTTTCTGTGTCTGGATGTCTCTCGGTGGGACTGACTTGAAATCATGTACTTGGTGAACACACCAGGACATAAAAACCTTACGTGTGGTATTTTAAGAGTACACTATGTCTAACAAATAAACAGGGATTGCTTGGGGTAGACAACACACAGTGGATCACCTCATTTACTTCTTGATTGAAAAACAAGGGCTCACTCAAGGTTGAGTGTTTGTTGCGATCTTTCCTACATGCCTCAGTACATACTCACAACGAGATGCGTCCTATGGACCTGATATTTAGTACTCAGAGTGGGTCTCAGCTTATACTATTAATTTACCAGATATATAAAGGTCAGCAGTGAAGCATAGCGTATTTATGCTTTACATACCAGCCAGACACTTTCAAACACACACACTTTCTGACCTTCATAGTTGAGTTTGAAGCCATGCGCAGAAACTGCAAAGTCACTGGTCAATCTCAACGAGAAGACATTTCCTGTGCTGGTGACCGGAGGCGGAACCTGGAAACCTGTTAACCTGTAGAAACAGAGAAGATAATATATTGACACGATTAGCACATTACTGGCATTTGAAAGTATGAGAAAAACAAGCTACTTGCCTTTGTGGAATAAATAAAAAACTTGGTGATGGTAACCTGCAGCAGGAAAATATCAGGGAATACATAAATCAGCAGAAGATAAACAAAAACCCATCTTGTGCTTACAGGAGAGAGATTTTTTTTTATTTATTAACAGCCTTGACCGTTGCCCATTTAGCAATGAATGGCTTTTATGTAATAAAAACTCTTCATACGCTCTATGTTTAAGTACATTGATGTTTTTTAGGATCCAGGAAGAGGAATTCATTTAGCTGAAGTCAGTACCAACTGACAGAGAAGACAAATGGAAAACAGTAAAGACAGTATAAAAGCTCTTCTTAGTCCTCACCACTACCTGGCATAGAGCCTCTTAGACAGAACACAAAAACCCCTCTCCATTGTCCTTAAAAAAAAACATCTACTTTAATGTGGGCTTTCAAATAAGTCAAACTATCAGATCAAAGTGTGCTATCAAATTTGGTCAGCCAGCTAGTAATACTGAAATGGATCTGTGTGCAGATCAGTAAACAATAAAAAAAAAAAGGAGTCAAGTAGGAAGCCAAGGCCCCCTTTAATGTGCACTCAACATGCTTGTGTCTGACCTCGAAAAATACGCTTACACACAACCGCTCGTAGGTGGGCCTTTAGCTCTGAGGATTCCTTGAAATAAACAAGGAGGAAGAGAAGATGAGAAATGGAAGGCCAGCGCTTTTTCAGGTAGGGAAAAGAGCCAAACCGCCTTGCTGCCACTGCGACACATTTTTCTCGTGTCCTGCAGCTACCGTTCTTCCTTCCATTTCCTCCCTTCCTCTTTCTTTCGCCTCCTCCTTCTCTTCCCCTTGCCTACATCTACTCATACCATCCTCTCCTCTAGCATTAAGTCACCAAACTCGTATTTTTTGCCTTTTGCCTCCACTCCCCTCTCTATGTAGTTTCTCCCCGTCTCTCATCTCCTCTATCCACTTCCTTCTGTGGCATTTATCCACCTAAATCTCTTTTGTTACCCTTCCTCTTCAGTTCCCTTAATCTCTTTTTCCTGGCATTCTTTTATAATAGATATTTACTATTCTCCCTCTCTTTTGTCTCACATTCTTTTTTTCAAATATAATCTTTCCTTTGTATCTATATTTCCTTTAGCCATACTTACCACTTATTCTCTCCCTAACAATCAGGACATAGCTTATTACTTAACTGTGTTTTGTTCTTCCTCACTCTCTCTGCACACATAAACACGACACTCGAAGCGCGTCAGAATACACCTGCTATACCACAGAAGGCAAGTTCAGTGTAGCCACTTTTGTACCTGTGAGCTGTTCAAAGTAATCTGCTTAATGTTACTGCAACAAGAGAAATGATGTCTGAGTGTGACCTCTAACTAGTATTGAGACTTTAGCATAACACGCTTCCCCGGTTATGACAAAGTGCTTTTAAATTTTTAAAGCATTCACACCACGCAGAGACTTGCTTTAATTTTGTATTCTCCTGCTCCATCCCTGCACTCATCCTTCTTCTCGGTATGTCTTCCCGTTTTTCTTTCTGTCTCCACATATTAACTTATTAGGCTTTCTATCAGCAAAAACAACCACAGTTAAGTCTAGAATCCTTCCCTCAATCTATTCTTCCTCTCTGTCCTTCTTTCATTTTCTTCTTCTGCCACCTACCTTCCTTTTATGCTCCATTATGAGTCGGCTTTTTTTTTTACCTCTCATCTTTTAATCTCCCTATCCTATTTCTTTTACCCTCTCACAACCTCCTTGTCATATTTATTCATTGTCTGTCTCCTCTGCTTTCTTTACCTCCATCTCACCTCCATTTTTCCTCCCTTTTTTAATCCCCAATGCTCCACTTTTTTCAGTTGTTAGTTCAGATTTGTTCCCCTCCTGTAAATTCACTCTTCACTAATCATTCTCCCTACACTTCTTTCTGCTCACCCCGACTGTCCTGCACGTCTTCTCGCAAGCTTCCATCTCCTCCGTCAGCTGTTCACCCCCCGAATCATTTTAACTCGTCCAGCCACACATGTTGATTCTCATTTCTCAACTGACTTACTCCCTTTCTATTTCTTTGTTCTCTCCCTTCTAATCCAAAACCACTCAAAGTGCAAATGGCCACCTTCTTAAAAGTACCCAACCATCTCTTTAATCTTTCTCTCCATTCCTAATCTATTTCTCATCTATGCATTTCTGCCTCAGCTTCATTTCTATTTTGGGGCTTTTTCTGATCTCATCTCCAGTCAGTAAATCTGTCTTCCTCTCTCTTTGTTCTTCTTCTGTTTGTTTTTTTTCCCCTTTTTCTCAGTATTATTAAACTGTCCTTTTTTGGCCTCACTTCCCTCTCCATTATATCTGTCTTTACGGTGTTTCTTTTGTTGTAGTAAGAACATTAGCATGATGTGTGTGTAATGATGCACAGTGTGTCACTGTGCTTTGACTCAAAAGGAAATGCTTTCTGCACATTCGCATTCAGACTTATTTGTAATGCCGCTGTAAACAATATAGCAATGAAACGCAGTGCTGTTTATGCACGTGCGCGTGCAAAGATTGCAAAAGGAAAAAGTAGTAAAACACAAAGTTCAGGCAGTAGTCGTAGGAACCTTAGTAATATCAAAGTATTACTGTGTAACGTGATTCTGTTCATCTGGATGTCATCAAAGTGACGTCTTCCTCCAAGTGCCGAAACATTTCTCCCACTGAAAACGACACGTCCAGATCAACAGAATCAACTTTTTGGGATTACTGTGCAACAATCAACATCTCATTAGCAAACTGAGTGCATGGTGAGTGCACATGTAACATAGGTTTTAGCTTTTTAATCTAGCAAACAATATACATGATTCAGTTGATTAATTAGCAACCTCTTGTATAAATAACAGATTTTTAAGCACAAAATGTCCAAATGGCTCAGCACTTAGTGGCTTTTCTACTGTTACTTGTCACTCAAAGTGCTCTTCACACTATAAACCAGGTTCATCCATCCATACAATGCTTTATTCTTAGCATTAAATTACCTCCATTACACACTAATGGAGGTAATTTGAGGATCAGTATCTTGACCAGGGACACTTTCACACAGAAACTAGAGCTGCTGTAATTGAACCACTGGCCTTATGATCAGCTAACAACCTGCTCTACCTCCTAATCCACAGATGTCCCCTTACCTTATCTGTGTGTGTTTTTTAATATGATCGCTGGATGAAGCACCTTAAGTCATATTTCAGTTTAACACAATCTGCTATTCCAGAAGGAATTCTACACTACATGAATAACAACATTTTATTTTGCTCTTGAAACAAAGAAAATAAATCTCTGACCATTCCTCCTCCTCCACCCAGGCTTCTAATATCTTACTTTTAATGCATCACTCAGAAACAGCAGAAACAAGCCATCAATACACATATACCCCCAGTACTCTATTTTATTTGATGAAAAAAGTAATACCTGAACTCCAGAGCTGAACCAAATGTCATGGTAATAAATACAAATCAGTACAAATGCATATATGCACACACACACACACCCACACAAACAAAAACAAAAAAGCCTTTTAAATATGAGATTATTCGTTTTTGATGTGTTTGATTTTGTGTGTCATCTTACATTACCAGCGCTCATAGTGCTGAGAGTTACAGTGTTTGGCCATGTGACAGTTATCAGAGTTCACAACAGGAAAATGATTAAAAAGTCAATTATTATGAATAAGTTGGAAAAATTTGCAAAGGTGATGCCGAAAATGTTCTCCATGGTCTGCCAATTTAGGAAGCATGTAACTGAGCAAAGAATATGCGTACATAACTCTTGGTTAGCATATTGACTACATCTGTTCAGAGCACGATGGTTGTTGGTGCAAGTTTATTAACTGTGGCTACTGTAGCTGTAGCCCGCCATGATGGCTAAAACAACAGCTGAATGTGCACACAAACTTTCCTATGGTAGTTTTCCTAACTGTTATAAATATGTTGTAAGCTACATCAAAGTCACCATTATCGTACTTTCCGGCCTACAAGGCGCACCTGAATATTAGCCGCACAATTTGAAATTACGAAAAAATCCTATTTTGTTCATACATTAGCCACACCGGACTAAAAGCCGCAGGTGTTTTAATGTTCAAATATCATATGTAAGAGTATATTCACAAAGGGGATTGTCAGGAAAGAGATGACTGTTTTGGAACACATTCTTTTTATTATGGGACACGGCCCCGTGAAAACCCACGCCGTGGGAAGCGTCGCAGACATGAGCCCCACACCGTGCTTCTGGCGGTGGAGTGGGGAGGGCGACGGAGCGACTGCGAGCCCAGCCCCGGCGCGAACCCAGCCCCGCTTTGCACCCCAGCCCGACTGACCCAGCCCTTAGAGCCAATCCTTATCCCGAAGTTACGGATCTGACTTGCCAACTTCCCTTAGCTGCCTTGTTCTAAC
>VOQK01023595.1:32859-50781 GCA_015052645.1 Benitochromis conjunctus | reverse complement strand
AATATAATGCGGTATGACGTGATGAGGTGGTTTTGGTGCCTAACACCAACAGAGCAGTTTTATTCTCGGCTAAACCAAACCAAAAAAATGAAAACAACACAAGTCAAGAATAAGTAATGACAAAGTAAGAGTAAAAAAAAAACAAAACACTGCTTCGCGTGGGTCTCGAAATATTCTCTTTTAATAATGACAAGTGACATGTTTATTAACATGAATTATTAGATACAATTTTATATTTTCATGACTTATTTCAATACAATTTTTATGAGTATTTCATGATATGTCCTTAAACTGGCAACTGCTTAGAGACTGTTTTGCATGGTCATAGTGACGATGCTAGCGTGCTGATGTTTATCGGGTGTAGCGTATCAGCATATTTATCATCTCACTTTAGCATTTTAGCACACTAACTCAAAAAACAGGAAAGGCTCATGAGGATGTCATAACTGCACAAAGTGAAAAAAAAATGCACCAATTCATTCTTTTAATTTATTATGTCGCTATGAAAAGTCACAATTAATTCTTCCCCAGAGGGAAATGAAGTGCTGTACCACATTTCATTACAATTCACCCAATAGTCATTGAGATAATTCACTGTAGACACAAAATAAGACAGAAAAATGTCAAAGTCAGTAGGTTTTCTCCTCTGGGGACCATTAATGTCTGTACAAATAAATGCATGGCAATTGAGTTAATAGTTACTCAGATAATTTAGTCTGGGTCAAAGCTTTGCACCAGTCGAGCAACCCACTGACAGATCAACACTAATATCCAGAGTGACGCAGCTAATGTAAGCTAAAAAGTCCATTAAGAAAAGAGCAGCACGTTTATAATGAACTTTAATCAACCATTAGCGACAGCTGTGCTTTGTAGGGTTTTTGTTAAAACATTCAAAACTGCTTTTGCCAGAGAGCAGCATGAATATATGCCAGCTTTTCCCGTGACCTCACAACGCCTCTGACTCCGTTTCAGGCTGTGATTCAGGATCATCGTTCGGTCGACGGCCTGCCACTCTGACAGGCAGATGGACAAAGCGACAGATGGACAGGCAGACAGGGAGTGGTGCCCCTGCAACGCCACAGTGGCATAAACGATGAGCTGTCAAAGCCCAAGGGTAAATTGCTGTGGAGTAAATATATGCTCCAGCTTAGTGTAGGCCTCGCCAGGTCATTGTGGTGGGTGTATTGTGTGTATGGAGGAAGCCGCAGTGGTTAAGCAAGTCTGTGTGTGTTTGTATATTTGCAAAGAAGTGTGCCGTGCCAATGGAAAGTGAGAGGAATTCACGTATGTTAATAGTCCAAGCTCCACTTTGAAACAATTTAGGAGTGTTTGTTTTTCTGGAAACATGGTATTCATAAAGTTTTCGTCTTGGACTCTTGGCTTTTCTTGAGTTGTGTTGTTTGTGGCGAGCTCCACTCATCAGCAAGCAAGGAGACCAGCGTGAAAGAACAGGAAAGGCCGCCTTTGCCCTTTTGTGGCACCAAATAAGTGATGGCCCTACTTGGTGTCCCACACTAACCACATCTAGCGCAGTCCTCCTCAAACCTCCAACCTCCGCTTTGCTGGATTAGATCTCCTGACCATCCCACCCAGTGACTGAGGCTTGGGTAGCTGGCGAAGGCGAGGTGGTTGTCTGAATGAGACCGCAGGCCGACTTGGCTGACTGCTCCAGCCTCCTTGGTAGACCTTCACTGAGGCTTCATTACAGACTTGGGAGCCAAGGGCTGGACCACACTGTGTGCATGTGAATGTGTGTGTATATGTATATCTGTGGAGATCTTTGCGTACATATAACTGTTTGCTTATGTGTGCTTCCTGGTGTGTGTCTTAATTTCTCATGCATCCATCTGTGCACGCACATTACGTATTTTAATGAGAATGTGTGTCTTCTGTATATGGTTTTTGAACGCTCCCCACACTTAAAAGCAAATTAAGAAAGAAAAAGAAAGTCCCGCGATCGTTGAGTCCCCACAACTGAGAGACTTCTTCTTAGGTTCAGACCCCGAGTTTCAAAAATAGAATAGTTATCTTTAAATAACCACCAGCAGGAGATCGTCCCGTGTCTTTCATGGACCAGAAAAAGACTCAACTCTCTTCAGGCTTGAGTGAGTGGCAGTTTTGGGTTATGCTGTAGTTCAAGGAAAATGCATGATGCATCACCCGACTGCTTCGCTCTCTATAAAAAAGGAGCACATATAGAAAACTTCACAGCGCAACCACCAGGCCCCTCAGGCCAAACGCTGACTTAGGCAACACTAAGTCAAGACCTAATCTAGAAGGTTTGTATTAATCTAATGACAAGATGACAGATTACTCACATCTTTAATATGAACATGTGAACTATACATACATACAAACACGTGGAAGGAATGCAAAAAGCAGCCAGTGGTGTATAACTAGTCAAGAATAACCTCCAATTGTGGGGTGAGTTTGTGTGTGTGCGTGTGTGTGTAGTCTCCCATGTGCCCTGCCTGTCACACAGTGCTGTCACTCAGCGTAAATGAGTTTGCTCTGGCGCCCTGGTGGATCAGAGAAGTCTGTCCAAGTGTGTCTTTCTTTGTCTTCCTTTCCTCCAAAAATGGAATGTCTT
Source organism: Benitochromis conjunctus (assembly GCA_015052645.1). Taxonomy (NCBI): domain Eukaryota; kingdom Metazoa; phylum Chordata; class Actinopteri; order Cichliformes; family Cichlidae; genus Benitochromis; species Benitochromis conjunctus. The sequence continues at coordinate 48,191 of VOQK01023595.1, read as the reverse complement.
AAGTTCTTATCTTACTAATTGTACTTATCTTAAGTACAATTACTGCATTTTTAAGGACAATTTGAAGGCATTGGTGCTGTACTTCAGTATTTAGTGACGTTCTATTGCACCACTTCAAACTGACATCTGCGATTAGATGTCAGATGAGGATTTTGCAGACACATAAAAGGCAAATATAATAATGCATAATGTTTACATTGTTCTGCAAAATATGAAAAGGGTATAATTAGCTCAAACACATTCTGTTCCAACATTACAATGCTGCTCATAACACAGAGGTGCTATTAAATAGCACTGCCCCAGAAAGCATTACCTGAAGATCCCTGATTTGTCTTCATTTCTTGAGTCACTTACCTACCCAAAATACACTGCAGTTGTAGATAACTGATGGGGGGAGCTGAAATCTGAGGGGATGTGATACTCCTCGCCAGCGAATCCCTTCCCTTAAAAGAACCTATGTATGTGATGTAGGTCCTGTTGTTGCAGGAAGTGAAAGACTTTCACTCCTGTGTGTAACCAGGAAGTAGCCCCAGCCCCAGTAAAGGCCAACAGGGATAATTAAGGTAATCATAAAGCTTCTACAAATAGCCCAAGTTTCCATGTAGCAGCTATCCAAATGCTGTAGCATTCTCACCGCCTTTAAAAAAAGGAAAGAAGTCCCAGTCTGTGGACCTGTGTGTCTTTGTGTCTCCCCATCATCGATGCAAAGTTGGTTCGAATAGTAAAAGCTACCAGCAAACCAGCCGGTCTACCTTAAAGTCGCAGCAGCACTTTAAACTTGTTAAAAACAAGTAAAACGAGTAAAAACCAAAGAGAAAGATTAATATATATGGCATACTTGGACTTAGTAAGCCATACTGAGATGACTGGTCACCATTATTATCATAACTATTATAATTTTGTTATTTTCATTATGGTTATTAATAGACACATTTAGAGGAAGATAAAGCCTACACTTACTTTAAACAGCAATATATGTGTGATGTCCTATTACCCTAAAACACGATACAGTATCCAGACATTATGCGGTACTACTAATTATTTACTTATCCAAATACTTCTTCCACCACTGCCTCTCTCCATCCTTTTACTTAGGCTTCATTTATACCTGCACTACTTTGCCATCTGTGAATTCTCACTCTTCCCGTTCCTTCTTTTTTTTCCCCCCATGTCAATTTCCTACAGACCATCTACTCAATGAGCTCTCTCCATCACTTTCACCCTGAGACCTGAATCATTTCTTTCTCTCTTCCCTCTGCCATGCCTCGCTTTCATTCTCTTTCATTCCCCGGAGAGGAGTAATAGGATGATTGGTGGGTGGGCAGTCATCAGGAGTTTTGCCATGCAGCCAGAGGCCTCTCTCACCTCCCACCACCTCCTGCAGCCATCCATCTCCATAAGCACAAACAGAGTGGCAAGCCACAGCCCGCCTCAGTGTTTCCCAGCCCCACATTCATCCACTGACAGTCAGTGCGTGTATAAAACCGCACACGTACTCCGGTCCACAAAGAAAGCGGTGCAAGTAAGTAGGACAGCGCACAGTGAAGGCGCAGATTTATGAAACTTGTTTGATGCGCTGAAAAAGAAAGCAACACCAAGCGACTTAAATGCACACAACACAGCAGCTCAGGCTTACCTGCTCCTCTTAACCAGACACCCACACTTGAACTGGGATGATCTCCTTCTCCTCTTTCTCAATGTCAGTCTTTCTATCTCCTTCAATCTCTCTCCTTAGAAAAACCCAGAGGCAATTTGTCCTTGCAAAGCCCGTCTAACAGCAGCCTCAAATCAATTTCTAAAAGCCAAAGGCCTCTTTCCCCAGAAAGCTTGCGGCCCAGCTCCTCTACCAGGGCTTTAAATCACTAGATTATTGGTTTTATGAGTGTGACCCCATGTGAAAATAATTGCTAATGTTCCAAGAGTAACCAGTGGAAAGGTGGGTAATGGGGCAATTTATAAATTCTGATTGTAATACATGGAAAGCATCCAGGCCATCTCCTCACTGTTGTTTTATAGCTGCTCATAAAAGGAGGCCAAGCAGCACAGTAGTTGCAGCGACCACAGTGATTAAAATCAATACCGCTGTCGCAGGATTGCTGCTTTTGTTGCCGCTCATTTGTTATCTGAGGAGAGGGGAGATTTCAGGATCAAGAGCATCAACTCAAATAATGAAAGTGTGCTATATACTTGGAATAAAAGTCAGTTATGAATACTGTATATCTGGATTAGCTTTAGAAATGCCTCTGAAATCATCAAACTCACTTTTCCCACAGAGACGTCCAAGCCCATTTGGCTTGGCACAAGACCTACATAGGTCCCAAACCTGGGATCCGAGGAAGCTGGAACCAGTCTCATGGGATCCTGGCTCACGGGCAATGTAGTGTTGGCTATATCATGGTTACATGTTTCTCTTCTGTGACAATCAGATGATTTGATCAAGCATGCATCCACACAAAAGAAATCTGACTGCTATTTCTTTAGTTATGTCAAGAGAGTTGAAAATAGTTTAATCTATAACACATGGGCACTGCAGATAAAGCTTGGATAGCACTGCTCTGGCCTGAGGTCTCCGACTCAAATCTGGAACAAAACTGTGAAACATGGATGTAAACTGCAACCTGACCGTTTAACAGAGCCACAAACCCATCAGGTGATAATCTAAACTTCAATCCCTACAAAATTTATCTGCATAAAAAAAGCTAACACCAGTTAAATGTGAGTTTAGTACTTTAGTTATGTTGAGCACGCTGCAATGCCAAGTATTTTTGGAATCTACAGCCCCCCCCTCCGCGCTTCCTGCTCTTTCATGATTTTTTTTTTAACATTTGTGCTTTTTCACTTGTGTGATCTGAGGTTAAGTGCAGCTCCTGAGCAGAGTGGGTGTCCAGCACAGATACCACCTGCAGCGTGGCTCTCCAGCACACTGACAGAGATACAGAACAGAAACTAAATGGAGGTGTCTGGCCTCGAGTCTAATGACACCCCGTTCCTTTGCTCTTTCAAGCCTCACCACAGCTCTGGCCTGCTCTCCTTTGGTCCAGTCAGCAGGACACCACAAATAGCCCATTCCCTCTCTCCGTGGCTCCCATAACCATACAGTCGTGCATGGGAGTCTGGTAATTTTCCACTACAGCTAGCATGTGTATTTGTGTAGCATGTGTGTGTGTGTGTGTACCCATAAGAGCCTATATTGCTGACTTTGCATTTGTCTTATTAATTTTTGTATCCACATGTGTTGTGCAACTTTGTAAATAAACATTTGTGGTGCGCATAATTACATGCAAATGTGATTGTAAATGTGAAGCAGATTTGATACGAGTCTGTGTGGTGCAGATGTCTCTGACAAACGCAGACACGATTGATTTACCTACTTGTGTTTTCTTTAGCACGCACACAGACACTTGCACACAGCTCGGAAAACTTCATTTTAACAAGGGGATCAAATATGTGCACACTCTATAAATGTCTTCATTTGATAATAATAAATAACCTTTGGCTCACAGCAGCTTCAGATGCTTTCTGCTGTCCGAGGACGGATCCAAATATCGATACCGATGTTGGTATTGGTATGGACACTTTGTTAGTATACCCTAAGCCCGCTGAATGGTGTAAATTACTTACTTTTAGAAATAAAAAATATACCTAAAACATGCACTATGAAAAATGTCTAAACCTTTTTGAGTTGATTTTCACATGTATTTAATTTATAGCCACATTTAAACAACAGAAGCTGACCCAAAGTGCTTTAAAGACAGGAACATTTACTTTCCAAGTCTCCAAAAAAAGCCAGTATTACAACACATGAAAAGCTGAAAGGTATGTGATTTTTTTTAGGTAACTAACTTTGCTACTTTGTGGCAAAGTAAAAAATCACTACTGGTCATTAAAATGTGTTGATGATTCACCTCCAGTCATGACACACTGTTCTCCCCTACATAAGCTGCCTTTATAGGTTACAAATATCGGTATTGGTATCGGCAATACAGGCCCAGTATGTACTTGGTATCGGTTCGATACCAAAATTTGCAGTATCCATAAGCAGGTAAAGGGTAAAGCCTGGGCAGGACAGGTGACACGATCACCTGCTCAGAGTTTACCCTTCCAGCTTCTTAGTATATTCTCCATTTAACATTCAGGCTCTCTAATAAGCAACATTTGCTTTCTGTGAACGTTCAGGGCTGCGGTGCATGTACAAAAAAACACTCATGCATCACACGCTCCACCCGAAACAAGACAAACTCCGTCTTGCACTCCGTGTATCTTAATGTGCACGGCGTGTTATTTGCCCTCCGTTTTTAAGCCTTTAGTCCGAACACACCACTTCCTCAATATTGAAAACACACACTAGATGGAGTCAAAAAGAGAAGTCAAAAACAGGCCGCAGATGCATTTAGTTCTAGTGTGGTTAATAAAAGCTCTGGGGTAACGGTTTGAGGCAACGTCTAATTCAGTCCATATTCAGTTAGAGGGAAGCCGCCGTGCCTGTGGGTGGTCCGGGGCCTGTCTGCGCTGCCATTTTGTCTTCTGATGTCACATGTTTAGATTTAAGGCTCAATTTGCTCTCCTTTCTCCACACTGCAGAAACTGAGCGTGCTCAGAAGGAAAGGATAAGTGAAAGGGATCCACAGGCAGAGAGGCAAATGTAAAGATTTTTTTTTTTTCTAAAAGGAATTTAAAACAGATGAGTAGACTGGCTTTTGTGATGTTTGTGCTTTAGGCCCCTTTATAGATACAAAAGCAGCGAGAATGTAATTCTGTTTTAACAAGACAAATAACACAAACAGAGGAATAAGAAGGCGAGAGCCTACAGCTTGTTCAGTGCATTGACAAAGAAAAAAAAAGAAAAAAGTAATTTGATCTACCCCTGAGAAATTCAATAAGGCACAGAGATCTCAATCTAAAATCTCTCAGCCTCACTATTCCATCAAATGCATCAGCGTGATTTCATATCTCCCAACCTAAAACCTCGGCGAGCTGCTGATGAAGAGTAATCCATCTTGATCAGAAAACAATATGACGAACAATCCCTCTAATGTATCGATGTTGACAACTTGGCCATGAGATTGTCATTGTGGGTTTGTGGGCGAGCAGCGCAGCTCGAAAACAACGCGCTATCGATGCATTCTATGAAGCGCTGTTTGCAAAAAAAAAAAAACAAAACGACGGAAACCAACACGTCTAAACCCCTGTAGGTGTGCACAAACACATTCGCACACGCGCGCACGCACACATCTCCCCTGCTCTATTTTACACATCTGAAATACAGTGTGTCATCTTGCACGTCGATGCACATTTACACACCCACAAATGTGCATGTGTGTGTGTGAGTTTCCATCCCACTTTTGTTCTTCGTCTTGGTTGCGGTGTATTATAGGTCACAGTTATGCAATTGTGTAGGGGGGGTAGCCTATTTTCTCCACACCTCTCTCTTTCTTTCTCTCGCTCTCTCTCTCTCTTTTATTTCTTCCTCGTTCGCTCTGTTTTTCTCATACAGCTTCTCTTGACGTTTTGCCCCAAAAGAAGGTTCAGAGTTCCTTTTAACTGACAACGAGTCCACAAACAGCTGTTAGTTGTTCTAATAGTCAGTTTCTGTCGTTTGTGGTGGGTACGACAAACTGAATTTCTTCTGGCTAAATTGGTCAGAGAGAATCTGCAACCTGAAAATGTTATTTTAGTACAATACGTTCGCTTTTTGTTTATTTTTAATGTTCTCTTTGTGATAGTTAAATAGCTGAACAATACATTTTAATTTGCATAAACTAGCACTGGTTTAGCTCACCTGTTTGAGCAGGTGACCACAAGCTAAAGGCTAGAAGCAGTAGCCTGGGTTCAATGCTAACTACGGTCCGTTTCCTGTCTTCCTCAACTTTTTCTTTTTGTTGTCTGGAAAAATCTTCACTGTCCCATCAGATAAAGGTGAAAATGCTCCCCCTCCAAAAAGAATTGCACAAAGTGTGAATTCCTGTTCAGAGTGGCAACACTTGCATCGCTTTAATGAAACTTTTACCCTTTCAGCACCTTCGATTCAAGCCTTACAAACGTGAAAAGAAAAAAGAGAAGGAAATGCTTGCTGCTGAAAAGACACCATCGTAACATACGACTGTTAGCGGTCCACCATATTATGGTTAATGCATGACTGATGATTGTTTTTGTCAATTCTGCCTGCTGGTTTGTAGCTTTTACTTGCAGCTCTGCTGTGTGGTTGCCAGTGGCTTCCAACCACGTCAGCCAGACAAGAAGAGCACGTCTGCTGTCTGCACACATCAGTGACCACATTGCAGACATGCCTCCACACACATACACACAAATATGATAGACACATCTGATATAAAATATGTAAGTAGTGTGTGAACCAATTGGTATGCTTCCCTAAGCATGTGTGTATGTGTGAGAGCATTCTGACACTTTGCACCGAGACAAACTGCAGCACTTAGCGGTGGGAAGATAAGGCCCAACTCATCTGCTTCCATTCTGACTTCTCAGCTAGATTGCCCCGACAACTGTGATGCTGCTGCACACGCACGGATGAGAGATTATGGATAAGTTCAGTTTAGGTGAAAGGAGGGCAAACATGCAGATGGCACATGTTTGAGGAGAGAGGAAACACGTTTGGCGCTCAGTACTGCTTATAATCGATACGTTTGTGCCATTTAGACGACGAAAGTTTGCTTCGAGGAAATGGAACGTTCCAAAACAGAAGATTAAACCCCAAAATAAATGGAAATGTACCAGCTTACTGCGCAGTAATTTGTGGTTTTCCTAGGTTTTTTTTTGCACGTCGAGTAGATCCAACGTAGTAAGAGCGCACAGATCGGCAGAAAAATAGATGATATTTCTTCGCAGGTTCTACTTATTATGTTTGTGTGGGCGACATCTGCTCTGAAGGATAAACACCCCCCCCCCCATTTGCAACTACTTCCACTTACAATCATCTGATTTAGTTTGTCTGGTAGGGGGAGTCAATTTACATCCTGCTTCTTCTTTTATTAAGAAGAAAGAGGAAAAGAATCGTTGTGAACAACGTCTCACCAGTTGCCATGACAACTCACCATACCCAATAACCCATGGAAAAAAAACTGTGTAGCCTCATACACATAGGAGGACTCTGTCGGCCATGGTTTGAGGGCAGAAGCAAATCTTGTTTACAGAGCACAGACTTGCTCACACACACACACACACACACACACATTGCACGGAAACAATCTATCCACTTCACCGCAAAAGAACCTTCAAGCAACTCTGTCGGCACATCCTGTGTAGATACAGTAACCCACAACTGCATGTGGTGTTACAGTTTCTACGTCAGACATCCGTTCTGAAACAAGCCCTGTAACACAATGAGAAACTAAAAGAAAAGATAAGAACACTTTAACGTTTGCTTCGGAGGTGCAAAAGGGCTGCAAAGTGCAGACTACTCCTTAAAACGATTCCGGTAGATACGTTTGAAGCGTGAATTGTTTCAGTGCAGGAGGAGGAGGAAGGCGAGGAGGAGGAGAGAGCTCGGTTTAGAGAGGCTGCTACTTGTGGCTTTTGGGTTTGTGGGCTTTTGTATAAGATATAACGGTTCAGTTTCCCTGTCAGCATATTTAGGGCATGTAAGCCACCACTGGGGTTGTGAAACAGAAGACCTGCTGAGAACAAAAAAAAAAGAAAGAAAGAAAGAAAGAAAAAAACGAAAAGGAAAGAAAACAGGCCTCAAAAATAGTCACGGCGATGTCCTGCTGTACCTTTTGTTGCATGAATAAGGTGAGATTTTTAGAATAACAGCCCAGGTAAGAACGCTCTGGCATGTTATTCAATATACGACAAGATATCATAGTTAAATATAGTCATCTTTGCATTATTAAGGACTAAAGTAAAACATTTATAAATAAAACAACTCAATAATTCTCAGATCTAAACTTTTTAATAATCTCAGTAAAGATGTCAAAACCTCTATAACGTAAGTGTTCTTTGTTTACAGGTTCTCCCAGCAAACTATTAAACATCACATCTCTGTCAGGGCAACACATTGATTCCTGTGGTAAAACACATTATTACACAAGCTTCATTATTCCCTAATTTAATGCTTAATACTGTCCTTGCAAGCCTCATAATTCAAACCACTTGATATGCAGACGCTACACCCCAGTGCTCACACGGTTTCAAAAAAATCCAGATCAGATGTGTGCCGCTTTAAATGATCAAACGACCTCGTGTGCGTCGAGGAATTTGTGCTTGTTCGCTTTGTTCACAGCGCCTCTGCTGCCTCAGCTGACTGACGAGCTCAGAGTTAGGCCTGGACCCAGAGGTCTGAATTATCTTTGATTGCTTGTTCAGCGGTTTAAAGTGTAACTGAGCCTGAGTATAGGGCAACTAACAGGTGACAACACATTTGTTTGTTCAGGTTAAAGCTACAGCAGCAGGTTAAGGTAGGCTAACTATCCTCTGCAGATTTTAGCTAAAACTTTCACCACCGGGGGACAGCAGCTTATCTATGGGTGTGCTGAGATACTTTCAGGTGTGTTGCTGTCTAACTTTTGATACTTTGCTTTTTAGCTACCCCCATTTCCTCAAGAGGCTTGTCTTCTTCCCACGCTACCGCTGTAAAGATGAAAGCATTCTTAATGACTTGCCTGGTTAGCCAAAAGAGCACTTGGTGCACCACCTGGTGGTATAAAGCGGTATTAAATGAAAGTACAGCCAAGCACTTGTTTAATTTCAATTGACATCTCTACAGCACAACAGAGAGATCCTTGGAGCATGAAGCCAGAGTAGTTTTTCATATTCTGCTGACAGTCTAATTTAATTTGGGAAGATTCAATAAAAATGTTTGAATGGTATGACTGAAATTTACAAAAAAAAATCCCTTTAAAAGTTTTTTCTGACTTTGCTTCCACTCCTCCACTCCAGCACAGGCTTCTTGAGGATATTTACTTCTCACTGCCAAACATCTGTGTGCATCATAGTTGTGGGGACCGCGTTCAGAGCCTAGACCCCAAGCTCTAACTGTATTCTGCTGACATAACATATGACTCATCTCAAAAGTGACTTATCTGACTGAAAGGTCACTTGAAGGAGAGCTGAACAACATGGGTTTATCCACGAGTCATATCAATCTAAGCTTTTTACTCCTGCTTGTCAGTAGTTGATGCAATAATTCACGAGCTTTGCGGTGTTTTTACAACACTGTGTAATTGTTAGAGCGAGTTAGCAGCAGTTTAGTAGCTACAGTAAATTAGCAGCTTTCCTGTGCTGCTGTGTGAGACATTTTAGTGTGAACACAAAGCTTGCACATGCAGATACGGGGAAACTCCATTTAAATGTTTTTCACTCAAAGACAAACAAAAAAAAACAACAACCCAAAAACATACATCAACTGACCCGGCTTCGGCCGAATGCCAACCAGTTTCAGTTTTTAAACAAAGCGACTGGGCAACATGATAGAAAGACAGTCCATACTTTGAGTAGACTTGCTAATGAGCTCATTATGGGCAGCAGACATACTGTATAACTCTGCAGGAGCTCAGTAGCAAACAGCATAACCTCATTTCCTGGGTCTTCCTGAACTTTTAAGAATCTCATTAATGTCTTCAGTGTTTGTTTTACAAACTGCAATATTTTTTACAAATAGAAAAAAAAATAAAAAATGGTATCCAGGATGCTCTCCTTAATGTAGAAAGTCAGAGAAGATGATTTTTGAAGACACCTATGCTTCAAATATACACATTTCCGCAATCAATCAACATATTTAGAGATTGCTTCAAATTTTCTGCACACAAACTCATAACCAAAACAGGCGACTGCAACTATTGATTATTTTCAACAACAAATAATCAGACATTTCTATTTTACCAGTTAACACACCGACTGTGCAGTGCGTTAAAGTCTTAGATTGTCCCATGTGAGCATCTGTGCTCATAAAGCAGTTTTATTCTGGTGACTATAGAACAGATAAAAACACTAGATTTGTCAGATCTAACATAATCTAATTTAGATCTTCTGTACAAGGATTGTGTGTTGTCGTTTACACAGTTACTGCCAGAAAAGTCATTCACCCTGACAGCACTGCCAGGTGGGGAGGAGCTTTTTAATACTCTACTTAAGAAATGCAACTTTATGAGTCATTGACTCAGTGCTTCTTTGCATACACAGCGGGTGATAATACAGAGAGATCGTGAATTCATTTCCCACTTTAAAGCCTGTACCAGAACGAGATCACCGGATCACAATAAATATACAGCAACGAACGATCTAGCCTTCAGTAAACATGATTACTGCACATACCGTAAGCGTCTGGATATCAGCTGAAGAGCTAAAAGTAACATTTCACTATATTATTACTTTAAATTGAATAAAACACTGTTTTTAAATTTGTAAATCGCTTAATGGCAATAATAGGCTAATAAGATCAGCTACCTTCATGGTTGTAGTGTACCTTTGTAAAGGCTAGAAAATCAAAGAAATCCCCAGTGATGACATCAAGCGCAGAGTCAGCTGAGGCCAGGCGAGCCACCTGTACTAATGACTGTCAGAAAACTGATGGAAACGCTCACTTCGGTCCAACATGTGTCAGAAAACTAAAAAAAAGTGTCACAGTGTGCAAGGTGTTGGTCCCAGGGGGTTACTGGCTATATTTGTATGCAGCCGCCACGTCACATTTATCACATAATTCATTCACAATTGCTTGTTTTAGTCAACCAGTGCTCCAAATTTGAATGAAATCAGTTTACTATTGCTCACAAAACAAGCATCAAAATTAACTGAAGAAGCCACAGTTAGAAGGTGTTTAGAATTTGTGCAGCCACTGTTATTTAGTTCTGCTCAGTGCTTGCGACTTGCACCGAATCTCTATATGATGCAGTGCTTTCACACCCGCTGCAAACTGGCAAACTACGCAGCAGAACACACACTTTCATAATGCACAAATGACACACATATCCGTACCACTGTCACAACATTTAAAGATCTCATGGGGTTTTTATAATACTCTAACCACCTTTTATGCTGGATTTGAGTCATTAATACATGTGAAGTGAGAACTTAATGCACGCGGACATAAAATATATGTTTTTCTACACAACCTCTTCTGAATACTCTGACTGCTTCACTCTCAGGTCAAATCATATTCTTAAAAGTGTGCAGCGTGCAGTCACGGGAGATTAACTTGCTTTGCACATGAATGAATGCCAGACAATTGCTATTTGCCAAAGAGTAGACAATAAGTTGACAGCGGTACAAAGTGTGGCCCAGAATCATATTCCTGCTGATTAGCAATGCACAAACAGAGGATGACATACTGTACACAGCCCCCGGTATGGACGAAAACTGCCAGCGAAAATCCCCAAATTAAAATGTAAAGCTGGTCTAAGCACCACCTTGATGAAATCCCATATTAAGCCGAGCAGGGAGTCGGTGTGCACTGGAGGGAATGAGAGTGAAGCCAAGCCAACAGGGAGTTCTGCCTCCTATCTCGTCCCCCTTCCCTCTTTTTTCTCCATTATCATTACCTTGCCTGTCACTCCCCACGCAATTTCCTCCTCCTTCCCTCCCTGTTCCTCATTCCCCCCTTCTTACTGGCTATCTTTATTGCGCTTCCCCCATCACTGTTTCCCCTCTCTCCTTCCTTCGTTACCTCTCGTGCTCCCTATTTCCCTCCTCCTTCTCTCTTCCCTCAGGTTGTTTCCTCCTCTCTCTATCAGTAGGTGCCACATCTGGCAGCTTTCAGTTCCAGACTAGGCCTGCCTGGCTGGGAGAGAGAGAGTGAGATAATCGGGCTAATCCCTCCGTCATCCCAGAGGCTATCACGCTACTCTATAACCCCCTAATCCCTCTAATTCCCTCACACTCTGCAGTCAGCCTCGCTGTCAGACACATCGGGATCCTTATCGCCAGGAAAGAGCTGCAGGCACAGTGTGTATGTGTACATTTGTGTGTGTGTGTGTACATTTGTGTGTGTGTGTGTGGCTTCCTTTTAATCAGTGAGGGATGTGGCCTTGCAGCCAGACTGACCTGACCCGGGCTTTGAGGAACTTTGGCAAATGGATAAACAAAGCATATCCATGGAAAAAAAGAAATACATGCAGAAGATAAACACACCCGCTCTGCACGTTTGGTGCTTCCAATTAAAGCACTGTATGACATTGTTATCCACCCCTGCTCTCCCCCCTCCCCCCTCTATCTCTCTCTCTCTTTTCTTTCTTAGCATAAGCTGGTGCAGATGCGAGGGAGTGTGGTAACAAAGAGCCAGATATTGGCAGGCAGACCAAAATCAATAAACACATTTTAAACACAGATTTGCTTGAGATGGAAGGAGGTATTTGTAAGATAATAACAGCTTTCAAACTGCATCTTGGATTGCCAGCGGTTGATCACATCATCACAGATATATCGATCAATGTATCAAAGGCATGGGAGAAGGAGGAGAGGCAGCACTTCATCTGAGCAGAGCTCAGCTCTTGTTATCAGAATCATCAGTGACCGTGCCCTCTGAACTCTGGGAAAAACAGTCCCATGAGCCAGGGCTGCAGGGTGGGCGAGGTGTTAGGAGGCTATTTTCTCCTGTATGCTGTCACCAAAGAACACTGTGTGTGTGTGGTGTGGTGTGTGTTATTGATCGGTGCTCCTGTTTAACAGCATGTTGTTTATCATGCTCGCTGCTCTGTGGGTGCCCGTGAATTGCATTATTGGAATTTGGCTGTGTGCCGATGAATAACTGTCAGCCTGTTCGTCCATCCATTAGAGTCTCGTGATGCTGTCGAAAAAATTATATTATTTTAAGTTAGAAGATAACGAAAAAAAAAATCACAAGATAAACTGAGTTCTGCACTGTGTATTCTCCAAACAGAAATAAGATTTGAATATTTCTCGTTAAAATAGCTGATTTTCATCAATGTGGATGCGCATGTTTTCTTCTCTTATTTGTTTATTGAAATACGAAAAGTCAGAGAACAATGCTACCTGGGACTGAGGTATTTCTTTGAATGCTTTGCTGATCGATTACTCGTGTTTATGATTCGATGCACTTGCGCTGATGACATTTTAGGTCAGTGTTTTTCTGCCTTTATTGGCACAGACAAAGTTGAAGACAAAGACAGGCATGTTAGTTTAACTGGTGATTCAACCCAGTATCACGGCAAAATGTGCAATAGACACGCCGGTGTTCTGGGAATCCATCCTACCTCATAAATCGTCCTACCCGTTGTCTCTGCGCATGCGCACAACACAAAACCCAAATGTAATTCTTTTTTTTTTTTTTACCCATTGTGAATATTTGTTATGGTTATAGTTATGGTTAGGGTTTGTCAGAAGTCGCCGTCAAATTATCCTACGGGTAGGACGATTTGCCAAAGTAGGACGATTTCTCAGTTCCTTTTCACGCTTTCCATTTCCAAAACATGAAATGGACAAACATGCATTAGTTGCATTACCAGCTGAGGGACATAATATATTTAAAGCCACAAAGTCGGTATTGAGCAAAATTGCTATTAAGCTAAGCGGCTAATATTTATATGCATGTAAATGTGTTAATAATGTCTGTTTAAACACTTTACTGTGATTATTTTTATGTTGGCTTGAAATAAAATATCTCCTTCTGCTGTTACTGCAGCTTCTGCATGCGTGTACATTTCACGTTTTGGAGGGGCAAAGCGTGAAATGGACACGGTGGATGGGCGTGTCTATTACACACTTTGCGGTGATATCGGGTTGGGTGATTCTAAATTGTCTGTGATTGTGAATGGTTGTGTGTCTCTGTGTTGTACACTGCCTCTTCCCCTATGACACTTGGGATAGAGGCCAGCTGTTATGGCTTAAGAAGGCATAAATGTTTTGTTTGTAAAAATGTCACATTTTCAAAAATCGTACTTTCCCTGCTTGATATTTTTACTTAATGGCTCAATTACAATAGAGTTTTTCACATTCACTGACAGACTGCAAACAGTTACAGTCACAACCCCTTAATCGCCCACACAGCGGCAACCTGTCTCAAACAATCATGGCCCAGCTCGGACTGACTGCAGTCACTCTCAGACACACTGGTAAAATTTTGCAAATACCTGCTGTCTGTTTTATAAACACAGACAGACCTTGCAATCAGTCTGGGTCTGTTTGCTTAGATGAGAATAACTCATCTGCAACTCATCTCTTAGATGTAGAGGACTGAACTAATTTGACTGCCAACTGGTTGTTTGACGTGAATATCTGTGTAAGTAAACGGTAACAGGTTTGTGATTTTGCCAGTTTATCACAGTTAAAGCCCATTTTGCAGTATCACAAACAAATGGCCTGTAATTGTCAAATTGGGCCCATTCAATCGCAAGCTGACAGCAGACCGACTCCGTCTTATTGCTGTTTAATTGGTCTTGATGCACCAATGCCGCTTTTAAGACAGAAACTGGTCCCCATGTTTGAAGCAACCATTTCAAAGGCAACAAAATCGCAGGTAGTCTTGTGGTCTCCAACCACTAGGGTAACTGATAAGTAGATGATTCAAATGAGACGATTACTTCGCTGTTAAACAGCTAATAAATAAGCTTACAATGATTAATTGCTTCACATGGTAAAATGCTGTTTGTTTAGCCATAAAATGCCTCCATGTTTGTGCCAATGTAAAAAAAAAGCTCCTTTAAAGGGAACGCTCATCCCTGCAATCTAACTATTCAATTATAGACAGCAAATGAATATTATGTACGTGCCACTTCTATATAAACACTTAGACCTAGATTTGTGTTTTTGATGTCACTGGTTCTGCATGTTGCTCAGCAATGCGGTGTACGACAACACAACATGTTTACCATTATCGTATTGAAATCGTTTACCTCCCACCTCTTCCATCTATTGATTCAATGCGACCGCATATTTATCTTCCCATCCATCCAAACTATAATTGCAGAAAAGATGCAAAGGACAAAATGTTCAGAAGCCCCCTTGCCTCTTTCATCCTTTTTATTCAGTGTCACCAGTGCAATGTGGCATCTTATGACACTTCCACCCACTCCCCAACGACTCTGTGGTGCTGCGGCGGTGATGTGAGCGCTGGCATTGTGGCTAATGCTAGAGATTGAGCAGGGCGCTTGCAAGAGAGACAGCTCATCAAGCTGGGGAGCCAGCCAAGTGGAGTGTGACAAATCTCCATTTACCATCAGCGCACAGGGGCAAGGGTAAAATTAGAAACTCTGCTGCTTCTAACTCCCCGCTGCTAATTCCATTTCGTGCAAATTAATAAGTGTTTTTGTCCTCCTCCCCTCGCTCCACCCCCGCCCCTCATTCTCCAGCACCCTCACTCCCTCCCTCATCTGCTCTCCTTGACGAATTGCATTAGCTCAAGGAAAAAAAAAAGAAGCTCATACACT
>VOQK01023595.1:18085-32839 GCA_015052645.1 Benitochromis conjunctus | reverse complement strand
AGTAATGAGACATTGTTAGGCAAATCCCAAGTCAGTTCCAGCATTGTTTATGGAATAAATGCCTGATTATCAACTTGGGAAGTGTGTGTGTGTGTGTGTGTGTGTACCAGAGAGAGAAAAAAACTGCACTGCTGTTGGCTGCAGGGCAAGATACAACTTGTTTTATGCTGTTGTTGTTCTTTTGTCATCATCATTACCATTTCCTATTTGACAAGAAAACACTCCAGATAATTTAGCAATTCATTATAAGAAATGACCCATTGTGAACTGAAGCAAGGCGCAGAATGCAGCAGTATGTTAATAGTCCTCTGGTGAAGTGTTTGCTTATAAATGGATGCATTTTTCCTCTGAAATTTATACTAATTTCCAAGAGTTATTCACCAAGAACATGATTTGTTGATAGTGATATGGCATTTAATATGACAACCTGAGGTTTAGCCTTGTTAGGTCAAATTAACATTAACAGCAGTATTCTGTTTTTTGTTGTGGTTTTTTTAACTTTACATTACATTACCGACATTTTCTGCACTGCTCATGGTCTTGTAGGGTAGTTTAATCTAACAATGAGCGGAAAAAAAATCTGCAACATCCTTTTGGTCTAGCGGTTAAGAACAAGAAGTGTCTCCCATTTTAAAATGGCTAACTTTACAGTACATGTAAATGTATTTACAGCCTGGTACTGTAGCTATTTTAAACCTTTGTGAGTAATGTGTTTTGTTTTGTTTAAACTCAATTAGTGGCATGACCACTGTGACTGACAGGCGGATGCCGACACAGACAGCTGCAGCCAGCAGCTGTTTGCTGAGCTTCCCCTCGCTCATTTGAGATATGCAACTAGACCTGCCATGTGGTTAACACTGTTGGGTTGTTACTCAAAGACGTAATGATTTACATGTAGTTTATTTTTTAACAAGTAATGCATTACATGGCTTGTTTGCCACGAGGAAAGTTATTTGTTACACTACTTTTGTCACATTACTTTTGCATTACACTGTAACATGGTCTCATATAATTACCAGTTTGACTATATGAATCTTAGGTTACGGTCCTACACACGAGTCACTCTAATGAGGACGCAAACTGGATCTAACTATTAATGTTTAAGTATGAAAGAGACCTCCAGCAGAACCGGGCTCAGGGAGGGGCGGCCATCTGCCTCGACAGGTTGGTGGTGAGGAAAGGAAGATGGGACAATAAAAAACACTGTGGATGAGAGCCAGAGATTAATAATAACCGGTGATTGAATGCAGAGCGATGTTTAAGCACACAGTGATTGAAAAGGGGTGAGAGAAGAAGAAACACTCAGTGCATCATGGGAAACCCTCAGCAGCCGAGGTCTATTGTAGCATAAAAAAAGGGAGGATTCAGGGTCACCTGATCCAGCCCTGACTATAAACTTTATCATAAAAGAAAGATTTCACAAACCAATCGAGCATCATGAGGACTACTTTCAGTTTTTACAGGGTTAAGCAATATATTGTAATGTAAGCCTAGTGTCCTTTGACTTCTGGCACTGACTTCGGTAGGATGTGGTGTGCCGCTCTTCTGCCCAATGCTCCACGTCTGTAATACATCAACAGCTCATCAGGAAAGGTTAGCTCACCAGCTGAGCGGCCTTGGCAGAGGTTATCAGTGAGAAAAATGGACACATTCACGTCCTAGCTTTCAGACCAAAAATACAAGCGGAAAAATAAAAAAAACCTCTGAGCCTCCTAGCTGTGATTCTGACCTGCTCTAACATCTCGCTGATATGAAAGTGATGTTTGAAAAACCTCCATAAAAATGACACAAGTCTCCGTTTGCTGAGAGCTGTAAGTTCACTTATTGAACAGGAACCCTATATGCACTGTTTGTTGGTAATAGATGTCACATGAGCATGAACACGAGGTATTCCTGTTCTTCCCATACTGCTGACACTTAGCATGCCATTAGAAGATGGTGTAAGCTTTCATTGGCGCTGCATGTTTTTGTACGCTTTGTTAAGATCTTGATTTTATCAGCAGACACTGTTGATCCTCATTTACTTTAGATCACAGGGGGTAATCCATTTCAATATTTACAATGTTTAAGATCTTTGATAGACATTAGTAACATTAAAAACACGTCATCATTTTTCCTGTCCATCTTCACATGCTAGCTTTCAAATGTTACCAGGTAGCATTGAATACTCATTACTGAAAAGCAATGATTTAAGACTCACCAATAAAACCAACAGAAATGGGCAATGATCCCTCATAAGAGCTTAAACAGCCACTCATATTCTAAGACAGTGCTGGATTTACAGTAGTTCCTCAGCCCATCTCCCTAATAGACCTGCGATTAGCAGGCTGCAGTGGAAGGAAAACATCCCGGATCAATAGAGCACCATGGAGAATCAATGGGCTGCTCCATTGTGGGCCTCTATGACTAACAAAGCTGTAAAGTCTACCATTAACTCTCATCATAAAATGTGCATTTCTGCTCTGTCACAGAATGTGATGTGCTAATGTCGGGTCACTAATGCATTTGAACAAATTTAGTTCTGTTTCATTTCACTTTTTATACGTTAAGTGAAGAGAAAGCTATTTCTGATGAGGTAAATCTACAGGGAAAAATACTTAGAGCACTATTGCCTAACTGGAACTGACTGCTGCCGGTGGATAAGGAGATATAATATGAATGGATATAATCTGAATATGCTGTTTTATGTCACGGTTCTTGCACTCACCTGGCACTGATCTGTTGAACTCAAAGTAGATTTAGGACAGAGCCCCCCAACCACCGACAGCAACCTCAAAATCGCAGAGGAGCTCAACACCTTCTTTGGTCAGTTTGAGACTGTCATCACAGACTATCTACCCCCCTCTCTCGGCCTCCACCAGTTTGCTTCTGAGCAAATCGGTCCACGGAGGATGCCATCATCATCACCCTTCACAGAGCGCTGAGCCATCTGGAGAACAGGAAGAGCTACATGAGGATGCTCTTCGTGGACTACAGCTCAGTGTTCAACACCATTATCCCAGACATCCTTACCGCCAAACTACACTACCTTCTGATCCCCCCTGCCACCTGCTGCGTTCTCAGATCCCTGCTTTACGCCCTGTACGCATATAACTGTACACCAACCCACCCAACCAACGTCATCATCAAGTATGCCAATGTCACCACTGTGGTTGAGCTCATCTCTGACGGAGAAGAGACAGTGTACAGGGTGGAGGTAGAGAACGTGCCCCACTCAGAAAATAACCTCAAGCTGAACGTCCTTAAAACAGAATAACTCCTAATGGACTACAGGAGGCACAGACAAGTCCACTCCCCAGTGATTATAAATGGAGAATGGGTGGAATACGTCTCCACCTTTAGGTTTCTGGGCACCCACATCTCCGCTAACCTCACACAACACCAACGCCCTGGTAAAGATGGCCCAACAGTGGGTGCACTTCCTCTGTGTCCTCAGAATAGAATAAGCTGGACCAGAAGCTGCTGCTGGCCTTCTACCACTCCTCAGAGGAGAGCATGCTCTCCTACTGCCTGGGTGTTTGGTATGCAGGCGCCACTACTGAGAACAGTAAGGCTGTGCAGAGGGTAATTCACACCATTAAAAAAAAAATCATTGGCTTCCTTCTGCCACCCCTGGAGGTCATCTCCAGAGCCCCCTGTCTCAGAAAAACCAGGGCCATCACAGGTGACCCCGCAAGCCACCTCTGGTCGATGCCTCAGGTCAATTAGGTCCCAGACCTCCAGACTCACTAACAGCTCCCCCATCCCCCACCCCTGCCCACCCACCTCACCAATTTGAGACATGGTCTGAGTAACCTTTATCACTCAGGCCACACACACATGGACTCTGTTCAGATCAAGTTCTTTTTACTTTGCACTACCTCCAATCACTTTGCTCTCCATTGTATGCTCTTCCATTGTTTTGTACATATTCCCTTTAGTTTATATATATTTTTCTCTAGAAGGTATATATCTCTTCTGTTTTCTATTTATTCCTGATGCCCTTACTATTTACATATTTTTTTTACTCCTGCACAGTTGGCGTGGTGCACCCATATTTTCATTGTACATGTACAATGACAATAAAGGGCTATTCTATTCTATTCTATTGTTGAAACAAGTAAAATATTGGTATTTTTACTATTAAAAACATTTAGCTGTTGCTAACTGCAGTTCTCAATGTTTCATTTTTAAGTCAAAATTTGTTAGAAGTGTGCTTCTGAAACCTTATTCAGTGTGTTGCTTGCACTCTGCTTACTACAGCAAAAACGGACTGATTTATCATGGTGGGAAAAAACCCTTTGAAATTAGCGACCACTAGCAAGGCAGGAAGTGGAAACACAGCAAGCACATTAGATCATTGTGCAGTTACCACAAGGTAAGTACCCAGTGGTGATTTCCAATTATAAGCAGCACAGATACACCTCAGACGCTTTAGCAGGCACTAAATTACCTGAGTTTTGCCACCTCCCTTTTTTTTACTGTATAGATAATACGCTTATTATTCATCTTCCACAGTTTTGTTCAGAGGTTGAATGGTGTGAGATTTATCATAATGCTGAAAAAACAGCTCGTAATACCAAACCGAGCATTGGGAAAGTTTTAAGATTGCATTGGCAGTCACAAACTACTGAAATTGTTCACAATGATTTGACACTGATAAAACATACAGATGACTCAGTGAGAGGTGAACCAGATGCACATGCTGCGTCAGTCATTTGCTGTGGAAAGCAGAGGAAGTCCATCTGCTTTCAACAAAAACAAAATTTTGTACATTACTGACATTTCAGAGTAAAGATCAGGCTGATAAAGGATATGCAAACTATGCAAAACGATCTGAAATATAAAAAGCTACTTTCAGCCGATCACTTATTCACAAGGTTTCACTCTTAGTGTTTGATTTTACACCAGATGACCTCCCTGACACAAACCCCAATGTGATGTGTTCCTCCTCAAACCAGGGCTCTTATGTTTGTTAGGCAAATGTGTAAACCACTATACTATAATGCCACAAACACTATGCAACATTTTCACCTTTGAACTGCAGCGCACCAGTGACAGTCTTTATACAGATTAATACAGCGAGGGTTTTAGATATAAATAAAAAACTAAATAATCAATCATGAAGGGTGGAGGTAATATACCAGCATATAAGAAAAGGTATAGCAACACATTATGAGCTGTTTGATATCTCATTAAAGACAAAGAAGGCTTCATGCTGCCCATGTATACTCTACCATTGTTTTGCTGCTCTCCTCTGTTCTCTGAACTGATCGATTTTGGGCAGGACCTCAAACACACACATTGCCATGACATGGCATTCCTTTCAGGTGCATATGTTTAATATGTTGCACACAATTATTGAATTAGATGCACCATAGCTGCAGTATCACCCTGCTGCAGTTTTCGATTAGGCCAAGCGTCCACAGGTGACTATGGGTGCAACTTAAAGCTATTTTCATCTCTCACTGTTAGATTAAATTTAGTCAATGAGGTGCCGGAAAATAGTTAAAGAAAGATGGAGACGTATGAAAACATGGTACTGGAGAATATTACAAATTTTCTTTTGAACAAGGAACGAGAACTGTTGCTTTTTCAACTTTATCTCTGCTACTCAAAATTAAATTACTTAGACTTTTTTTTAAATAGATGGACCGTGTTGCTCTACATTTCCCTCAACAGAACACATTATAGGATTTAAATATAACTCCGGGCTCCAAAACAGGTGTCGGTGGACACCCGAGCTGAGATGACCTGACTAAAGGGGTACCCGTCTGCAGGTGCCTTAATAATTCAACACAAGTTTTATTCGCAATCACAATATCGGTGCTCACTGAGCCGTTTGTAGACTATCCCTCAGGCCTCAATAGTTATTAAAGACAGAAATTATATATTCATAACACAGGATATTGCTGCTTGTTTATTTATAGCTTGCTTCCATTTTTCCGTGATATTTTGTCAGTTGACTTCCAAGCTATCTACCTTGCACTGCCTCGGGCCATATATAGCACTCCCTCTGCAAACCCACCCCCTTCTCCCAAAATGAAAAAACAAAAAACAAAAAAAAACAACAACAACTCAGGAATGGCTAAATTGAAAGTGCGTTTTTCCATTATTTTCAGGTTCGACCACCGCCAAGCTATTTCCTTGTTTGCTTGTGCCCAGACTTTGCAATGAGGATGTCTCTTTCATTCGCAGCCTTACAGACAGCTTGTTTGGTTCAGCAGCTGCCCAGGGACTGCAGAGGATGCTAGAGAGAGCGCAAGTCCAACATTGTTCGCTGTAGTCAGGGGCTTCCAAGGACAAGATGATATTATCACGCTCAAAGAGATGTGCGCGTGTGTGTGTGTGTGTGTGCATGTAAGACACAGCAACTTTATGTTTCCTAATAAACTTTTTTTGAATGGAAATGTTTTTCACTGAAGCAGGAAAAAGACCCTGTCCACAAATCTGACACACAACATGTAATGCTACAAAAACACAATTAAAGAATAAATAAAAGAATTAAATAGTGCAATTTCTGTTTCAGTTCACTTACAGTTAACTAAGCTTCTCAGCACCTGGTTCTTTGCTTCTCCGTCTTTGTTTATTCTACTGCCAATACAAGCATCCTGCTGGACACAGTCAATCATCCCAAAATGTCAGCACCAATGAGCTGTGGCAAAAAGCCAACAACCAGAACCCCCAATGAGCGACTTTCACACATTTAGCAGAACGCCTCACATCAGAGATATTCGGTGCATTTCACTTTCCAAAAAAAGCTGTTGCCACAGCACATTTGCTCCCACTTAGCACTCAACATTCACAGAGAGACAGTGAAATCCTTGTTGTTCGGTGTGATTAACAGGAAGGAAAGAGAGAGAGAGAGAGAGCAAAAAAAACCCCAAACATTTCCTAAATTGGCTGCCTTCCAAAATGCATTTGTCTTCATTTGTCAGAGGTGAGCCACTCTGTTCTGCTGTGCAGGGTAGTTTGACTCCGAAAGCAGCGAGTTGGCTCAGTATTGACGAGTCAATCAGCAAAGGTCAGCAGGTTTAGGGGAAGTGGGACACCTGAGCGGGACTTAATCTCCTTCGTCCTTTAAGTGAAGGATTTTGGATGAATAAGCAGGTGCTGGAAAGCTATTATCTACCCCCCGCCTTGGATTTGTCATCAGCCAAGGGCAGAGGGGCCTGGAGAAATGCCAGCTGCACTTACTAATACACACAGAGAGACATTTGCAGAAGAGCCAGAAGTTGGCACCTGCCATTTTGACTCTCTGATAGGCATCTAATGCAACCTCCCTCTGCTCTTTTATCTCTCCTCTCCTACTCACTTCCTCTTCCCACAGACACGAGCAAATCAAAGTAATGGGTGTACAGCTGGAGCCCGTGTCCTCCGCTGGATAGCTGACATAATTGTCCCCCCCTCTGCTGCTTAATGGAGACAGTGTGCACATCTGACATCCACGTAAGTGCCCCAATTCCCTAAGTGACATGACAGTGTTTACGACTCCACGGGCCTCAAGAGTGTTGGAAGTTTCCAAATTCATAGCCAATTGAACAGTAGTTTACAGATGATTGCACTGTGTCCAATAACATCAATGAGATGTCTAAATTTATGGAGCAAGACCAAAAAAGCTTGCATTTGTGAAACGTGGGTTAAAAGCCTGGAAGACATCAGTAAGACAGGTCTGCACTGGACAAAGTTGTGGACTTTATAAATTGGTATAATCAATTACAGATGTTGAAATGTGAAACAGCGAGACTGTCCAAGATTTACAAGATCCCGAAAAGAGGGAACAGAGAGGATGACATGTGTTTGTTTAAACCAGAATGTTCCAAGTTAAACGTGACAGCAGGAGAGATCTCATCAAGTGTCTCCATCATGGCTGCCAGTGACGGAGTTCATAAAAACATGGCTCCGACTGAAGCGACTCACACGAACTGCTAGACAAATAGGTTACACACACACACACATACACTTTCTTGGCTGTCAGACACGTGGAGGTCAGGATTGCCAAGGTCAAATTGGGAGCATGTGGAAAGGGTTTATTTCCCACTTGTCAGCGTAACCTTGGTGATGTCAGCTCATCCGCAGCGGATACTTAAGAACAAACCAACATTAAACTATCAAAAGTCAAAGAATAATAGTAAAAGCCGGCACTATGCCAAGAAGAGGAAACACCGGGACGGTGAATCATTTTATAAACCTGGCAATCAACCAATAAAAGTTCAATTCTCAGATTTCCTAACTGCTCAACTTTGAGTTAAAACCAAAAACACAACATCCAGCCCACACAGCCTACGGGGATTTCGTCAAACCTGTAAAAATGAGAGCGATGGTAAGGCCTTTAGCTTAGTGAGTGTCTGCTTGGCATTAGCTTCGTGTCATGTAGCCACAACGCATTCTGAATTAGGGAGCATGAATGTGCCAACAAAAATTCCTGGGTATCCATTCAAAAGCATTAAAAACACTCGGTTCTAGATGAAAAACTTGAACCTCTTTGTGGCACTGGAGGGAGTGCGGTTTAACTACTGCGACTGTCACGCAAAAGTTGGCGAGATATAAACTGACTGACAGACAGACCAGCGCTACCATGGCCTCTGTGTCTTAAATTGTACTTACCTCCCTCCCCGCTGACAGGTACAGCAACATATAATGCACTATGATGTACTCGTAACAGTTAAAGAGCTGAGTGTGAAGTGCTATAAACAGCTCACTCTTAATGGCCACCACCTTGGCTACAGTCATGTGAAAAAGAAAGTTTTCCAGAGAACTACACAAAGTCCTGTGGAAAAATAAATATACCCATGATTCAGTAGGTTGTAAAACCACCTTAACTTGAAATAACAGTTTTCCCTATGTCTTTATCTGTCTCTCACATTGTTGTGCCCACTCTTCTTTACAACATTGGTTCAGTTCAATGAGGTTTGTGAGCAGTTGTTTATGAACAGCTCTCTAAAGGTCCCACCACAGCATTTCAATCGGGTTGTGGTTTGGACTTTGACTGGGCCATTGCAGATTTGCCAGTGTGCTTTGAGATCCTTGTCCCCAATTTGGGCCAAGCTTTAGCTGCCAGACAGATGGTCTCACAGTTGACTGTAAAATACTTAGAAAGGAGTTCATAGTTGACTCAGTGATTGAAAGGTGCCCAGTCCTGTGGCAGCAAAACAAGCCCAGAACATTAACCCCTCCTCCAGCGTGCTTGACAGCTGCTGTGAAGCAGGCGTTTGCAATGATATGTCATGTTTTGTGTTTTGTTTTTGTCATTCAGTTGTTCAGTCTTTTTGTAATTGTGCTTTCGTCAACTTTTAATATTTAACATCCCAACTGAGGCCTATAGAGTGTGAGATTTATCTCTTGGGTTTAGTTTCTTTGATCGTTGCACGGTCTGATGGGATATTGTGGCAATGTGTTAACAGACACCTAAATGCTGCAGACGAGCAAACTGCCAAAACTGGTGCTTTTATAGAGGTGCTCACACTTATCAAAGATCAGTTAAGCAGTGCATTTGATTAACAGCTCCTGGCTGCCTCTCAAGTCTTATGAAAGCAGTCAGGTTGCACTTAGTTTTTCACAGGATTGCATTTATCAGGAGGGGTCACCAAAACGTTTATAGCTCCAATGGGGATGCTAACACTTGTTAGCCAGGAAACAACAGCACATTTCATTACTATCACTGCATGTTAAATTATCGTCATAAATATACAGTAAATTTATAAGAAAAATGTATTCAACTGGTTATAAATTTGTACAAAATGCAGCAACTACCATGAAAAAAGCTGTGAAATATTCCAGTCATCTGTTCCCATGACTTATTATGCTTGACTTTAGCCATCACCACTCACAATTCAGGCAGCACATATGTGTGTAGTATGTATGTTGTACTACAAGAGTCCAAACTGAGAGACAATCATTGACCAAGCATTAGGTTTTTCATGGTGAATATTCATGTGAGTAAAAGTATCTCTACCTCTGAAAAAGTCTTGTTTATGATGCTTTTTTTGGGGTCTAATATTTTATCCCAAAGTCAAGCACATGAAGACATCCAACTTCTTGGAAAGATGCCATACTGTCTGACCTCCTACACACACAATCAAGGCAATAGGCCCTGTTACAATACCTGTAAGCACACACAAACCTCCCATTAACTTTTCATGGCACCGGCGCCCATCGGCTGAATGATCAGGCGATGATGCCAAAGCAATATCTATAATTAGGACATAGAGCCAGTGGAGAATGAACCCTGTGCTTGGCTCCTTCCCGTAAGCAATTAAGACTGAGGCAGACAGATCACTGTGTCAGAGGTTTGATTGAGGAGTGGACCAAGTGCACAGCTGAGGACGTTATGGCTTTCAAGCTGAGTGGGTTTTACTGTGCTGACAAAATAGGTTTGTCAGTCACTTTTGTTTGTTTTACAGATTTAGCCGTTTAGTATCACTTAGCATATACCACTGGCAGATGTTTTGTGATTAGGAGGCAAATTTACTTGGGATGCCATATTATGCAAACATTAGCAGTCATAAACCAAGATATTACGTGTGGACAACCAATGTAAGAAAGACATTGTTCTCAAACAATAAACTTTCTCTCTTCTCAAACTTCAACGGTCATAAATGTCTACAACTGACTCCTAGGGATGAAATGGTACCGTTAAGCAAAAATATTCAAAAAGTTGAAGCTATTTTAAGACTATAAGATAAAATGACCAGTGGTCACTCTGGCCACTGGGGTTTTCAATGATGAGGATGTTCACATCCTGGAGAGGGAGGAACTCTGGTTTGAGCGAGGAGTCAAGGAGGCCATTTACGTGAGAAGAGAAAGACCATCTCTGAATCGAGGAGGGGGCCTAAGGGGTACATCTTTCATCATCTTACAATGCTGTGATTGCAGCCATTCCCCCCTCACTGTGACTGGTACTCATGGCCATTGATCAATTGTCATTGATCAGTGGTCTTTGGTCAGTGGTTGTTGATCAGTGGTCATGACAATTTGCATATTAATGAAGAAACTGACCTCACAGCCCAATGTTCATTGAGTGGGCTGGCTTCAGTCATTGTGCAAAGGTACAGTTTATGAGGTTGGGGAAACCTGCAGTCAGCTGAGACTAAAGAAGTCACCTGGATAAGTGACGAAACATTTCTCCCACTGAAAACGCTACGTCCAGATGAACAGAATTTTGGGAGACACATGAATAATTGCTAACACTTCTTATCTAGCAAACTGGCTTAAACTACAAGTTTTTTGCAGCAGATGTTCAGACTTCACAGAATGCTGCAGTGGGAAAAAACAGCAGTGTTTCACTCTTCGAGGTTCTGCTTTTGTGCACTGTCAAGCAACACTTTATGGACCTTCATCTTTAATTACACCTGTGCTTTCTCAACTGTGAAATGTCAAAAAAAAAAAGGTTTATAGACGGTTTTCATAGAACTCTGCAGGAGGATAATGGGCTTTCCATTGTTGGAGCTGTCTCACTGGAGTTGTTGCAGACCATGGCACAACTACAATTATTGTGACATTATACAATAAACTTGCATTTAAAATGGTTACTTCAAAGATGGGGACCGGGTTTGCGACATCTTAGTTTTCACCTTATTTGTGTTTGGTACATGTCAGTTTGGCTTACCTGGTTGAGCAGGTGACTGTAAGCTGCAAGGTTCAATGCACCAGCCTTGGTTTTTAAATCAATCGGCCCTTTGCTATGTGTGTTTCCTCTCTTTTCTGGCTAAGCTCCACTATTCTGTCAAAAAAACAGCCCAAAAACATTTAACTAAATAAAGAAAACCAAGTTTGTTGTGTCAAGATAACAAAAAGACAGAGTTGGTTTGCAGTTGAACAGGGTCAGTTGGCAATTACATGCAGTTCTTTTATGATATTTAGGCAGTTAACTGTGATAAATGTGTTGCCATCTACATAAAGAGAAATTTACACATACAGAAATTCATGCCTTATAATCAGAGTCCAGCCTAAACCCCCCCCCCAGCCTAAACCTTCATAGATCTACAAATAGTGAAGTAGTTGCTGCAGGATGATTCAATTGCAAATTGACATAGACTTTCAGCAACCTTGTTTTTATATAGAAATATAACCAGAACACAACCATCTGAGTTGTCTCCTATTGTAAAGAGATGCATAGCAGATGAGTTGCGTACAGATTGACTCAGGCCGAATGCAACATGTTGGCAATCTGTCTGCATTGCTAAATTAGCAATTGAATTGTTTGCAAACCTTTACCAGTCCATCTGAGTCTGCACGTGTTTGCAGATATGTTGCTTCCAACCTGGTGAACTGTACAAACACCTTGCAATTGAAAGTGGCTGTGCAGAGGATTAGGATGTTGCACGCTCAACCTCTGCACAGCCAATAAAAAGCAACACAATCACCAAGCAACTGCAGATTTTTCTTAGTTGCAGAGAGAACGTTGTCCTGTTATTTTTGTTTTTGCTTTTTTTTTTACTCTGCGGTGACTGAGCCATTATGCAGCCAAGTCATCATTAATGACATTTGTATTATCTGTGTTTGTCTTGCAACGACAAGTCAAACATGAAAAACATTAGTACACAGAGTCCAGTGAAACATTTACATCCCAGCATAAATATACCAACTTGACTCTGAGCAGAGTGTAATCAAGCTAACTCTAAACAGCTCTGTGGGAGCCCTACGCTTTGTGCTGTGAATACAAACCCACACCAGCACACCAAAACTTAAAATACCAACACACACTGTCATTTGACTGTGATTATAACAGCTATTAAAGAAAGAATGAACACTGTCCTGAGAAATGCTGCAATCTTATGATTCTGATTGTTCTTGTTATTCTCAAACACTTTTTGCCAGGCAGATAGAGCTGTTGTTTGACAACAAATAGCACTGAATGTTTGTTCGGGAGGAATTTTAGAAAAGGGATTTATCTACCAGACCAAAGGCCGTCACTGGTGGTCTTTCTTACTTCCTTACTCTTGTTTATAGTCAAAGACTAGATCATAATACAGCAGTTTGTAGATCAGGATACAAGGCCAAGAAGAGTAATTACAGCAGAATTGCCAGTAATAAACATATCGGAAACAGTTTATATATATAGGGTTAGGTATAGGTTGCTGGTTGATGTGAAATTAATTGCTAAAATCTAATCAATGACACTGTGGTAACTACTGGTCACTATGTTGCTGTGATTTCCCTGACTGGTTGGTTACATTGGTTGCTTGCTTTTGCTAGGTGAAGCACCAAAAACCTCCTTGAGATTGCCGCAGTTGCCCCTAGTTTTAACAGAAGATTCAAACTTGTTTGTAAACACTTGCCAAGTGATAGTGAGACTGTGAACGGGTGATGCGAGAGTTCTTTGTCTTCAAAGTAAAACCTACACCTTTAAAAACTATTTCGGGGTAAGGCAAACGTTCTCCGTTTCCTGTTTATGTCACGCACTTTACAGCTTCACCACCACTTAGCAAGTAGTTGGCAAGTCTTTGCAGACACAAAAGACAAAAAGTGTCTTTTGTGCAAAATACGGGCAATCCGCTGGCAATGAAAGCAATCACAAGGTGGTTTCTGGTGCCGCACCAGCAACCTCCGGCACCCACTTGCAAGGTAACACAGATTTTTTCCCCCAGTGATTAGCGCTTGCCAGTGGGTCGCCGACTGTTCTCAAGGCCGGTGTGGCTGAGGGCTGAAACATGAGTTTAAACGGGGCCAAATTCTTACAAGCTAAAGCTTACACACAAAGCTACACAAAAAAGAGGGTGTGCCCTTCACTAAATGTAGCACCACTTTCCTGAATTGCCCTTTGAGCAATACAAATGTCCTAAATTACACGGAAATATGCTCAGTAAAACAGTAAGCCTACTTAAGTTTTTATTTTTGTTTAAATAACTGCACACTTCCCTTTAATGGCCAAAGCCGTGTAGCCGTGAGTAAGCAGCCGTTTGAGTAAATGAATGAATAACACAAGAGTTTAAAAGGCACACAGAGAGACAAGTACATAACGTATGTGCTCATACAGGCTGAGCGTCGGCTCAGCGTGAGGCCCCGTGTGTGTGCATATGTGCGTGTTAATATTATATGACTAACTAGAGACATTAAATTTAATAAGGAATTTACATTTCAAATAGAGGGCATGTCTTCGGTAAAATGTGTTGATCCACAAAGCACGATTTCCTCTGTAAGTGTTAACCATGTAAGTATATACAAAGCTCAGTGCACACTTCCACGCAACAGGACTGTAAAAATCTTCAGGCGCTCTGCCTAATTGGTCCCTCTATGATATTTTCTTACAGATCCCTTGAAGATTTGTTGATATTAATATTTTATGAGCGAGATTTTGCAGACTCTTGCCAACTTTTGGAAATTAATGAGCTGGGGATGCACAAGATCCCCTGCCAACATTCACAGCTAATGCGGTGTGTATCACAAGAATGACCTGTGTTCTGTGTGTGCGTGTATAGTTTGGGTGGGTGAGTATGACCTCAGTACATGTGTGTCTGGTTCACTTATTTTTTATTTTATTTTTTTTCATATTTTCTTTTTCCAAGCAGCCTTAAAATAAACTCCCTCAGATGTTCTCTTAAGTGCAAAAAAGACTTAAAGTCAGATACAAGATCAATGAAAGCCAAGTTCACGCTCCCCTGGTGACAGAAATCGGGGATTAATATCACGTATGCACAGCTTGCCCTCTTTCAAAACTTCTACGGTGGAAAAGACCAGCTTCACTGGCTTGAAGAAGGGAAACAGGCAGCCGTATGGAGACAAGACTCCAGTTTAATCTTTGAGGAGTAGATCACTCATTCATTAAACTTTAAA
>VOQK01023594.1:0-16234 GCA_015052645.1 Benitochromis conjunctus | reverse complement strand
CTTTGAGCAACCCTGCCACCCAAGGGGATCTTCGGGGAACTTTAATGTTCTTACACAACCGTTTTAAATTGGTGACTCACCCCGAGGGTGACAAGACAGTCCCTAAACTTGCCACGATTTTTCGCTGCGAAAATGTTCTTTTGTGTTTGTGTAATGCCGTAGCCATTACCACTGAGTTTGGCGGATTAGGATCATATGCTTACACACACTTCATAAGAGGACGGAGTTTGACTTCCACCGACATTCACAGAGTGGAGTCTCTGACTGGCTAGCTGTATTTATGATGCTTCACAGGCCAGATACTGAAATGAAAGAGGCTCCACTCGAGGGGCTCTCTGTCTTAATCCGCGGACATTATCTCCACACTGTAAGTGGGTCTTGGCTCGTTACCCCGCAGTAGAGAGCCAGGCTGGCAGGGTTGCGAGGAGAGAGGCAAAACAGGAAAGGGAAAGGGGGGAGGGCCTCGCCCAGCCGCCGAGAATGTAATCTCCAGATTAGGGGGCGAGACGAATTCCTGCTGCCAGCCTGACCTTGTCAAGGCAATGGAGGAGCCAGAGTGAAATTGAGATTTCAGGACAGGAGCGAGTCGAGATGTGTTTCATTCTTTTTTTTTTTTCTTTTTCTTTTTCCCCCCTGCTACAGTTTCTCTTTCAGGGGTCACAGTTTTGACACCATGATTCATGCTAAATGTGTGTGGTCACACTGGTAGCACACATGAAGTGTATGCGAGCCAAACCATATCTGGCACTGACCGTACTGCCTGAAACCCTCGGCAGTCACTCAGTCCCCTGTGCAGTTTTTATGGGATGAGCGGACAACAGGAAAAGAAATGGTGTTCTAATTTATCGAGACTGGTAAATAGGCGTGTTTCAGCCAAACATGACCAAGGCTTTGAAAGCTGTCGTGCAGCGCTGCAACAATTATTTGATAAGAAAAAAAAGATCAACAGTTGTTTTATTGATCAAATAATGCCGTTAGACAGGTTCAAAAGAAAGTGGAAGCAGTCCCAGCTTCTCTAATAGCAGGACTCACTACATGTATTCCTCCTGAATGATTTTTACTCAAGGAGCGGAGCGCTGCATGGCTCAGATGGTCGACGTGACAGGAGCTCTTCAGTGGTATTAAAAAACAATCTCCGTAGATCTTAAGCGAGACTGAAGAAAAACTGAGACACTCTGTGTTCAGGTTATATTTTAGGTTCAGCCTCTGAGCATAATGGCAACTATTGTAAAGGAGCTGCTTTGTAATTACTCACAATATATTAAGTGACTTGCCATTTTCATCCAGAAGAACTACACATTATTAATTTTACATATGAAAAGTTCATATTAAAGGTTCATTTTGACTGGTTTATAATACAGCATAATCATTGTAATGTTGCTACACTGTGAGTAAATTAAGTAGATATATTTAACGCTGCTGAAAATTGAGTTTTCATCCTTAGTTTTTTGCAAAGCATTGAAGAGTAAAGATTCTTCTTCTTACAGATAAATGAGCAAATTAACAAGTAAAAATCAGAGAACATTTACCAATATAATAACGAATAAAATTCCCATTTTGAACAGTATATTCCTTACTCTGGGTTATTAAAGCAACATCACTGAACCAGGTCTGCTCCATAACTGGCAACAGTTCAGGTAAAGTAACGTAGTCTCACTTTAAATATACATGATTGAACACAAAGTTCACTGACGTTTGGTGCATGGCATGTGTTTCCAATGAAGCTCCGCCTATTTCAAACCGCAAATAAAAAAACGTGCTACGTGCATGAATAGAGCAAAAACAAACCTTTAAAGTTGAACAAGCAGAATTGTTCAAACTCCTGCACAGCTTCTGTTTTGTTAACAAGCTTCCTTTGTGAATATTCTTACTTTATATTCTGAGTATTTCAACTCTCTGGATGACCCCGGTGTCCTTTCATTGAGTTTATATTAGCATGTTCTGCTGGATGGAAACTGGAAAATGAGAATAATAATGTGTTTGCCCCTATTTGAACATTTCATTCATTTGACCTGTAATTGCAAAACAACAAAATAATGAGCGTGTCTGCCGCAGACAGCTGCATGCAGCTTCAGCTGCATAAAGGAAGTGGCAGAAAGCTGCCGATAAACTGCCATTGTGCTGTTTAGACAAGCCATGTTTTTATTGCTTCAGAAACTCGCTGGGGCAGAAGAGAAACTCACTGTCTTGCAATTTTCAATTCAATTATTTACGGAAGGAAACGCATTGAGTCATAAGCTGTTTCTATGCAGGTACATCCTGTCTGTGCTCTAGTCAAATGAAAAGAAGTGCAAATACTAATAACGCTCATAAAATACAAATGAAGACAGAAAAAGTGTCAGTTTTGTCGGCGTTCCCCGATTAGGAATGTGATCTGCATTGCCTGGAGATAAAAAAAAACATAAACATAATAATGTTTTTTCCCTTTTTTTTGAGACCAAAGACTTGTCTATTAATATTGCATATATGCGCATGTAACTCCTGACAGTCTCTGTTTAGTACAGCTAAGAAGTGTATGTTGCCCTGGAGGCACCTTAGTTAGATAAATACCACAAAAATAAAAAAAAACATAGAATCCGCGAGTAACATAAAAAAATGTGGGATGAAACACTTTTTAATGTATGATTAATTCTAAAGCACCAGTCAGTTCTGCTAAATTGAACCCAGAGCTGTATAGCTGCACATTCTCTGTGAAGTACAACACTGGTGGAGCTTTCATTCATTTTCTATTCTCCTTTTTGTCTCATTCGCAGCTTTCGTTCGCACCACAAAAAGGTGTCATTAGATCTATAATTCAAAATTTGTTCCGCGTTAATTCAAAGTTTTTGACATGAACTGTTTGAATATTCTTGAACATCCAAAGCCACTGCGGGCTGTTGGGTAATTAGTGCTTGAATCAGTGCCGATGTAGCGCTCATTATATTTCTTAGCTGTGAACTTTTGCTTCGTATATATTGTTTACCAAAGTGCTGCCCCTAAGAGCACCCACACTGCCTTATTAGAAAACCGCTGACCCAATGCTCTTTTCACATTTACTTTAAAGCAACACTGGCTCTTACCTCTTTGGTATTATTGGTAATCAGTTATTAAAAATGAAACCGTGATAATTCAAGACAAAGTAAAGTTTCTCTTAAACTGCAGGAAGCATTTGTTCCCAGTAGTGTTGTCCATTAATCAGTTTGTGTTTTTTGTGCATTGTGGGTCTTAGTGTAGCATGGGATTAAATGAACAGGTGCTTTTTCACATTTACTGACCAACTCAACATTTTGTGAAATTGGATTGTCAGAGAAGAATGACAGGGCAAATATTTGAAACGCCTGTGCATTAACAAGAAAGTTAGTCAGGGGCAGTTAGTCTAGTTAAGCATGCAGGCTGGAGGGTGATGGTGAAACAATTGGCCAAGAATTAGCGAATCAGATCAGTGGAGCATTGTTTGTCAAGAAATACTGGATCAGAAATCACCAAATGTTGCTTTACAGTTTTGTAGTTGTGCAGGACTAATAAATGAGACACAGAGTGCTAATTTGGATCCTTTATGGAAGCTCATATGATTTATATGCTTTATATGAATAAAAACTACAGAATGTACCTAAAACCTTCACCACCAGGGGCAGCATTTTTCCAGGTGTGTAGAAATATTTAAAACATTTCTTCTTAATTACTTCAGTCAGTTTCCAGAGCTGGGACTGTTTGAGCTGGGGCCCAAACGTCACACCTCTGAGGGCACGGGGTTGCTTACATAATCAACCCCCTGGGTCGCTTTTTGGAGGAGGATCTGCTCAGATAAAAGGTAACAGAAAGAGTCATAGAAACAAACAGAGTTACCTGTAGTGTTTGCACTGCAGATCAAAGTGAGTCACACAGCATGTACTTGGCATGATCCTACTGGTTGTCATTTTCCCTTCGTCTTGTCCACTGACAATGTGGGTACACCCCAACCCAGTATCACGGCAGAACGTGTGATAGACACATCGGTCCACTGTGTCCATTTCATGCTTTGCATGAAGTACATTCCAGGGTCCTTAATCGCCGGAAACGATTAAGCTAGGCGCCTAATATGTATATACATGTTAATGTATTAATAATGTCGGTTTAAACACGTTCCCATGATTATTTTCATGTTGGTTTGAAATAAAATCTCCCTCTGTTGTTACTGCTACTTACTGCAACTTCTGCATACGTGTATACTTCACGTTATGGAGAGGCAAACTGTGAAATGGACATGGTGGACCGGCTTTGCGTGTAATAGACACGTGATATCGGGTTGTACACCCAGTGTGAGCATAGTGTATTCATCCAGTAGCTCTGAAATTGTTAGACTTAATGACCCAGTTGCTTCCATGCCTAACTTGACTCTGTAGCATGCAGCTGAAGTCATGCATAATCCCACAAAATCTACCCAGTTTATGAATTTTAAATGGGAAGACCTAAATCACAGAGCTGCTTTTAAGTGATTCCATTTCTAATAGGAAAGCAGACAGCTGGGGTGGGGTCCCGTTGTGCGGTGGCGTCACCCAGGCTGACATATTTTATACTTTGTAAATATATTTTAATGTGTGCATAGGTTGTAAAGTCACATTTGATGCAAGAGAAACTAAAAAAAACCAAACAAACACGAGGGGCTCAGGGAAGAGCAGACGTACATGGAGGTGCTGTTGTGCTTATTGCAGTTTCTTTTAACTCTGTTTTTATTTTTCTTGTTTTGTACTCTTCAAGTTAATTGCCAAGTTCTGTGCACACCATTCAGCAACACTCTTGACTTGTGAAGTTGTGTGAAAAATGAAAAGAATTCAGCTGTTTTTATGCCAATATTATGTCTCAGCTGAACAGAGACCCATATGGATTGAATGAATAAAATATTGAGTTTTGAAGTTTTTTCTTAAGTTATGCTTCACTCTGACATTCTGCTCTGTGAGCTCTGAAGGAGCTACTTGGCCTAAACCTTGCTAAATATGGATATCATGTTGTCCTCATGGGGATTATTGTTGCTGAAACTTATCGCTGAAGAACAATAGCGTTCTTTCTGTACACATATATACTAGCTGTAAAATGTAGGACCGTGCTTGGACCAAGATCCTTAATACACTTATTGTCAAGATTTGTTTTGTGTACTCAATCGTAGGACTCCAAAACTAGTGAAAAGGTTTATTTGCAGTGGCACGCCAGGTGGAATATATACATATGTGCAGTGAATGAGGGGAAGAGGCACTCCAGGGAATCCAAGGGGGGAAAAGGTCCAGGGCAGACACACGTTCACAATCCTCTTCTCACT
The DNA here is from genome assembly GCA_015052645.1 of Benitochromis conjunctus. Taxonomy (NCBI): domain Eukaryota; kingdom Metazoa; phylum Chordata; class Actinopteri; order Cichliformes; family Cichlidae; genus Benitochromis; species Benitochromis conjunctus. The sequence goes on along the minus strand of VOQK01023594.1, from coordinate 10,962 downwards.
GTCCGTGACTCACAAACACCTCCAATCCAATCCTCAAATGTCCACTCACGCTCACATCCACTCGGTGTCCAAAGGGCAGAGAAAACAGGCTGGGGTCCGGCTCTGGTTATACACGGAGAAGAGAAGGTCGTTAGGAGAGAACACCATGAAATCACCAAGGATTACTCGAAGAGCCGGGGCCACACTGACACTAGTTAGCACAACGATCCAGCGAAGAAGCAGACCCTCCTGCAGTCTTAAGTAGCATGAGGAGAAAGCCACTCATGATGAGAAGCCAGTGGGTAATTAACGTGGATGAGCAGCAGGTGAGCATTGCAGGTGAGGTCAGAGGCGGGGAGCTTGGTCCAGCTCCGCCCTGGCGCGAGAGAGGTGAAGACAGCAAAACACAACGCATCCTACAGATCATGACACTTATGTGTCGGGGTTTCTCCCTTTATCATGCCTTTCTTATGTCTGGGTCTTCATATTGTCTGTGTGGATTGACCCTCTTTCACTCAGCTTCCTGTGTTACTGTGAAGATTAGATCCTCGTGTTTCTTTGTTCAGATCGCATGATTACATATTCGTCTTTGAGACTTCTTTGTATCCAAATGACGACCCAAATGCCGACACATGAGGGAGGACTTGAATACAGAAATAAAGCTTTATTTAACCTGATATCTAAAAAAGTGAAGCCAAAGGCTCGGTCCAACAAAAGAGGAACTCCTGCATGAAGAGGGCAAACAGATAAACTGATAAAAGACTGAAGGAGTTGAAAAAGGTAGAAGCAAAGAAGGTTGAAAAAATATTAGAAAAGAGGGGAAAATGAACAAAGGCTGGAAAGGAAAACATTAAAAGACTTGAGAAAATTAACCTTGAATATAAACTAGGGAGGAACTAAAAGAAGAAAAACAAACCTCGGAGATCGGGGACACCGAAAGAAAGAAGAAACACAGAAGAAAAAGACGAAAGAGTGTCACAAAAACAGTCATTGTTGTTGGAGATTCGTCCTGGACAAATTAGCAGCAGTCTGAAATCAAAACTATACGTAGAAGATTGTACAGTGAAAGTCTTCAGTTGGAATCATTTGGAGATCCTTTTAAATCTCTTGCCTGGCTTATATGAAGCCACCAGAGATGTTTTGCTCTTGACACCAAACACTTCTACAGCAAAGATGAGCACCAGGTTTAAATAAAACATGTTCCTCTTGTCACTTCTTAAAGCTGGTTATACAGAGAGAGATTTTAGGCAGCGCCAGAGGACCAGGATTATGACGATATCTTTAGCTGGCTCCAACGACTAACAAAGAAGAAAGTCTAGTTGAGTTATGGGAGTATAAGCAGTTTGTATGATGTTGGCCTGCGTCCATCAGATGATGGTATCCTACTAATGCTTATTAAACCCGTGTTGCACACTGTGGCTTTTAAGGAGGTTCTAATCATTGGCATCTAATCTAGAACAACAGATAATTTAAACATTTTGATGGTTTTATTAAATGTAGGTGCGTACATATTTTTCAATGTATCCGTCAAATTAGAACTATAAATAACATTTTCATGTCATATGAGTATATAACCTCCATGCGTAGGCGCTGTTCCGATGTAGTAATAATGAAATGCAGTAAAAGATTTCCACTACTTACTTTTTCACATAACCGTAGAAGCAAAGGAATTTTAAAAAAAAATAAAATTCGGCTGCTCTTAAGCAATAAGGAAAAAAAATCAACATGTTTTAGCAGCAGCAGCCCTCATCAGGGAACAGGATGTACATACATATTCAACAATATGTAGGCCAAGTGGCTCCTCAAGATGTTTTAAGGAAATCTTCAGAATTCAATGTTTCATTAATTTATTCCATTTGGGTCTTGGAGCAACTGAGACACGTTGGCTTCAAAAGCTCTAACAACCCACTGAATTTCTTACATCCTTCACGAGTCGCCGTCTTCTGTTGAATGAGAGATTCACACAAAGAACAGACAGCGGAACAAGAGTAAAGACTTCTGATGCTACGCTGTCGGAAAATAAAGTACCGCCTTGTACCTTTAGGGGTACAAGGCTGTGGCCATTGCACCCTTATACCTGGAGACAAGGACGGATTCTTTTTCAGGTTCACCTTGAGTTTTGTTTCCTATAGATTGATCTATTTGAGCGAAGGCTGTCTTTAAGAGATCTTAACTGGAGCTGAACTTAACAGTGAGTAGGTATAAACCAGGCGTACATACCATAAGGAAATGGGGTGCGGCTGATTTATAAGATATAGAAACATTTCTATGTCTTATAAATGCAAAAACGAATGCTTATGCAAATGATTATTTTTGATAATGCTTTGGATACCAAATTTGATTAATTGCCCAGCCCTAATCTGTAGCCTTGTAGGTTTTTTATACCTCAGCTATAAAAGGCTGATGGTGTCATCTACCTGCCGAGTGGGTGACACCCAAGTTTGTGAAAAGCACCATAGGAGTTTCAAATTAATACCATAGGTGTCAAGTCAGAGGTCAAGTCTTCTGAAAATTGTTTGGTTGGGTTTGAGAGGAAGACATGCTGTGAAAGAGGGTCAGACAACGATAAAATCTTTAAAAACTTCAAGTAAAATTTGTGTTTCCTGATACTGCAACAAGAAACTGTCCACGTGTGTACCTTTTAATTGCTTGGGAACCTTTTTGGTCCAAACTTTAGCCCGAGATGGAACATTTATGTAGGTTTAATTTGCAGGGACAGACTCTTACTGCACCCCTGTTTTTCAGAGCGCACCTTTAATTTCAGATGCAGGAAGTTGGGGTGAAAATTCGATAAAAGTTTTCATTGTGCCTCTCAGACAAGCAAATTGAGTTGGAACAGAGGAATCTGATAGAGCTGATAGGAAAGAAAAAAGAAAAACAACAGGCACGCTGTGCATGTGTCAGTGATGCATGTTTCATCTCTTTGGTTTGAGCAGGACTCCGACGTGGAGGAGCGTCTCAGGTCCACATTTTCTACATTTCTGTGCCGCAAACAGGATTTTGAAGGAAACTGCGGTTGGTTAATTTGCACTTGCTGATTCTGATGCCGTGTTTAGAGGGTGAGCTCATTTGAAACTGCCGTTTTGGCTGCCTATCACACCTGCTGATTGATTGCACTGCTCTGTTGGGGCTCATTTGGACTTGAAATGCAGCTTTTGCTGGTGATGTAAGCTTGAGGGAAAAAAAAAAGAGATTGCAGTTGAATCACAGTGTCACTCACTGTCTCCCAACATATTTTGAGGACAACGCCTGGTGGAGGAAACTCTGTCTTGGCATGTTGCTAGGTGATGCATTAATATTAATGTTGTCTTTTTTCTCAGAACGTGTGCACCCCGTGCCCCCCCTTGGGATAAACCGAAGCGTAAAGATATCTCCATCTCGCTGATACTTCTTTTATCCCCATTAAAACTCGTATCAAAGGTTTTAATTACATTCTGCTAATGTAATGCTGCAGAGCTTTGTTGAGAAATCACAATTGGCTCGCAGTTTCTAGTTTGCAGTGCTGATATGGTCAGCTCAGTGTAATTGAAAAATGGGTGTTTGGTGTATCTGCTCATGTGGTGTTTTAATCCAGAGTGTGTTCAGCTCCATAGAAACAGAAGCAGGTCCTGTTTTGCCTTCATCTAATCACCGTCACATCAGATTCTCAAGTCGTGTTCGTAAACGTCGACTCAAAAAAAAAATAACGGTTGATCGTTCTGTTTTCATCTAATGTTTTTTTCCTGTTTGAAAATCATTTTGTGCAGGAGACATAAATCTGTGATGGAGTTCACCTTCTGCCTCACCCTTTCCTCCTGTTGGGCTTTTAGCCTCGAGTCTTTGTCGCGGACCCCTCCTGCACCTCTCTGCAAAACCATTTTCCTGGCGCTGAAACACAGATGTTATCCATCTGATTAAATGTTCAAGGTTACATCTCCAAATACATCAAAGTCTCCCTCTCCCGACAGAAGTGGCGTGACAGCCAGTATTTTTGGTAGCCCGGAGGTGCAAGCGCCAGTGTCCTCCCTTTCATTTTTTTCCACGGGAACATGAAAGGGACTGTAGCGCATGTCGTGTGTGCTCAAGTAAATCGGTGTCTCTGCTCAAATTAGAACGTATTAATGACGGCTGCGACTCAGCCAATAGGTGAGGTGAGTGAGACTGAAGGGAACTACAAGTTTGTCAGTAAAAAATATACTGATGAGGGTCATTTTTCCAGGCTTAGAAAAGGCTGAACCCTGTGTCCCCACAGAAAGTCCCAATACTTTTTTAATGATCATTATCATTATAATAACTGTAAATTGTTAATTTAGCAATTCATTCAACTTAAATGTATATGACACATGCATCACAGGAGTCACAGTGAGGACAATAAGTATAAGTATGTTGGGGATCCCATTGGCTTTCGTTACACGACCACTTTGCACCAGAAAAGCCTCAATAATCTCAAACCAATAATCACATTTAGTAGATGAAACCAAAAACATACTGTAGCACATAAAATGACATGTGTGCCTGTGTTATCACTGTTATGATACTTGTAATGCAATACATAGTATACAGTAGTATACAATAGTATATTGTTTCAAATCAGTAGTTTGTATTATAGAAACTAACATCTGCTTTTTGGCGTTTCCCCTCAGTCACCCAGTGCGTAGCTCGTGTTTGATTTGACAGATTTTTACACGTCTTTTTCTGAAAGATCCACCGAGGGATTTGTGTGTCCTCCCAGGATCAAACTGTGGAGTTTTTACTTGATAAACAAATGTGTCATCTATTACACCGTGGAGCCTCTAATTGGTATTATACAAACAAACGTCATAATTCAACCTGAGTAATGATTTTATTGTTGACAGATAAGACTTACCTTATCAGTAAGACTTACCAAACAAACCAAGCATGTTATGGTCAATTCAGTGACTTCAAACTCCAATCGTCACACCAGCATTATAGTTGGTATGATGTGATGGTGCTGATGTGCTGTGTTTGGGTTTTACCAAACGTGGCGCTGTGTACTATGGCCAAACACTGGTCTCATCTTGTAACCAGAAGTCCTGCGATTTGTTCAGATGCTGTGCTGTTATGTTCTTTTCAGAGAGAAGAGCCTTGCTCCAGGCAACATTTCCAAACAAGCCGTACTTGTTCAGCCTTCTTCTAATTGTACTCTCTGCAACTTTAATATTTAACATACTAACTGAGGACTTCAGAGCCAGACATGCAGATCTTGTGTATCTTTATCACTGACTGGTCCGAGTTTGGGGTTAATTTACTGCTCCTGGCATGATTGTGGTATTGTGTTAACATACACCTGCCAAAGCTTCTCCTTTCATAGAGGTGCTTATTCTTGCTTATGTTCAATTTAGTGAATTTGGCTGCTACTTACTATAGAAAAGGGTTGTTGTTTTTTTTTTTGCATTGACAATTTCAATATGCAAAAATATTTAGGATCTAAAGCAGCAGAGTTAATACAGCGCCCCCTTTTTGACTCGCCGTTCATGCTGCAGCTTTCTCTGCCAGAATGAGAACGATGGATGGCCGCTGTCACCCTGCAGCAAAGTTTACAAGAAATTATATGATTAGAAGATTGTGGTAGGCTGAAGAGTTTTCCTGCATACAGACAGCTTTCATTTGAGTTTCTTCAGCATTCAGTTGCACTCTCGCAACAAACAAAGCAACAGTGGATAAGAGCAGGGGAAGAAATTGCTTTTCTTCACGTGACTGGAAACCTTTATTGGCGTTTTAATGCGTAAATATGGACTGCAAGGACAGTGGAAAGAACTAGTCAGTGAGGGCTAATTTCAGTCAGAGGTGAAGAAATGAGTGGAAACACCCAAACAACTCAGGTACATTCAGCTGCTTCCTCTCCACAAGGGGTTACGCTGCATGTTCGATTCAACAGAGTTTTATACCAGATGCCCTTCCCTACTGGAAACAAACCAGCAACCTTTGGCTTATCAAGTGAAAGTGTTAATCAGCATTGGAGGCACTGAAGCTAAGAGAGAGTTAAAGTAACAAGAGACAAGGTTATGCAAAAACAGAAAATAGCAAGAGAAATTATGAATGCCAATAAAGAATAAAACCCAGAAAGCAGAATGAATAACACAATAACAATATATCAGCGGGAAATAATTATAAACAGACAATAAAAAAAACAAGATAGAGATCACATATAATAAAATCACATGAGAAAATAAGTCTGTAAAAAATGTGTTTTCAGAAGTAATTTAAAGTAGGTCACTACTTAAAATGGACTCACTGTGCTGCTGTCACTGTTTTAGTTGTGTTTATTTTGTTCTCCCCCTGAAGGGAGGGGCTATGTAATCGGTGCTGTCTGTCTTTGTTAGCAGTTTAGCGTCCGCAGTTATCGTTGCCACATTTTGTGTGATGGTAGATCACCAATAACAGCTCGAGCTGATTTCATTTAGGTGAAAATCGGGTCAAGGTCAAAACTTTATTTTACCCCCAATTTTTTATGGATCTTATTCAAACTTCACAACAACACACTAGGCCTTGGGCGACATGAGTACCTAGGTTGGTTAAGCATTTGACCTTTACCTTCATTGTTAGCGCCCAAGGTCAAAGTTGACCTTGAAAAAAAAAAAAGTTCAAGAAACCACGTCGAGTGTAATACATCAAATGAAAGAGCACGGGGAAAGCTGTGAAACACACTTTATTAAACACACTCTACGGCAGCCCTGTGACGTCACAATGACGCCATAAATTTTCACAAAATCACACTCTGCATAAATATATCTCAGTTTTTCAGCTTCTGGAAGACACAGATTTCACCCCACACCATATTCCATATATTGAGGTCTTTTCAGTGGAGCAAAAGCAAAAACCTAAATATGTGCTTGTGTGTCTGTATTTGTGTGTTTTGTAAATGTGCTGTAGCTGAGTTTTGAACAAAAGACACAACCCTAATGTGTCAAACTGAAAAACTTTAAGGAGCCTTTTGACATTTTCCCAACAATTTGTGAAGCGGCATTCACTCGAGGTGGAACAGTTCAGGAGTTTGAAGAAAAAGCTTTTACCAGAAGTGAGTTTTGTGTTCATTATTGTGTGTCACAAGTAGCCAGTGTAGCAGTTTCCAGGCAAGGCTAACCACTATTGCACACTCGTGTACTCTCATCGCGTTCTTGCACTGAAAACAAATAAGAGTACATCCCAAAATAAAGGACACTTCAATTATATTTTCGACATGTATTGTTTTGCACTCGTACTTCTCTGCAGCTCCAGTCGTGTAAGATCACGCTTTTCTACACAAGCTCATCTTTTTTTCTTGATTCTTTTTCAGAGATTGAAAAAATTCAGAAAGACGAGGGGAAGGAGGAGGAGAAGTTCATCGACGTCGTCATCAACAAGAACATGAAACTGGGCCAGAAAGTTTTAATACCAGTCAAGCAGTTTCCTAAAGTAAGTGCTATGGTATCACCACCAGAGACTTCTCCAAAAATGTGATGTGCACAGATAGAGAATTTTAGATTGTGTTATTTATAGATAATGAAGTCAACTACAGTGGCTCTGCTTTTGATTTAAATTCCTTCCAACAGCCACTTGACACTTTTTGTTGATGCTTTATGTTATTAGATGTAGCATCTCCAGTAGATGGTGTTCAGGCAGAGAGTTGGATGACAGAACTGGGGTAGGACTATGTGAGGGAGGTTACTTCCTGTCTAAAGACCTGTTTAAGCTTTTGAAATGTATAACTTTAATCCTAATGGTTCCTCTCTCCAGCACCGAACACTCCTTTGTGTTGACCTTGGTCAGTGACGCTGTGATGCCGCTGTATATTAATTTGTCAATGAATAACCTCGCGGTGGATTTCAGTTTATTGAATGTCAGATGATTTCTTGTGATACTAGGTCTGTTACAAGCTCTAGAAGCTGTTTTTCTCATGAAAATTTATCGCTTGTATGGGGAGAGCGTGACTGCAACGTGGCCCATAAGTCACAAATACAGAGTCCAGGACAGTCGGCTTCACAATGACCTCCACGTAAAGCCGTTTTGAGCGATAATACTGTTGGCACATTTGAGAGCACTTCAGCCTCCGCCGCCAGCAGGAGCCTTCATCGACAGCTACATTTATTGGAGCCACAAGCTCGATGCATGACAGGGATTTCCCACTGGGAGCACGATGAGGAGGCTTGGTGTAAAAGTGAGAGGGCTGCTCCTAGTTGGGAGACATCACTCAAGTTTTCATCTCAGCCCCCACGGGAAGGATAGCGGCAACCTTCAGTGTACCACCGGAGAGGACAGAGTCACAGCTGAACCAACAAACCTCTAGGTTTGGTTTCATCAATCTCAACACCAGACTCAATGTGACATTTCAGCATATAAACATCAGCAATACACCACGCTTTATTAATGTCATTATTTCACACCTGGCGCTTAATCTGTATTTGTGGTAGGCTGTGTAGATTAAAAAGGAGTTAACACTTTATGTACATTTGCAGTAAAAATATTAGAGACTACAGATTTTTTACAAAAACTACAAAAAAATTGTCCCTCATAATATCAGGCTTTTTAAAACTTGTGCTGATGTGAGTCATTTTTTAAAATCTTCTCTTTATCCCTGATCTCAGATCTGTTCGCTCCATCTTTTCTTTATATATTTTTCTTTTATTAATTTGTCTGAGGCTTAAGGGGATTTTATACATTTTTACTGAATCCACTGGTGAACCTTGACACTGCTAAAAAACTTTAGATAGATGCATTTTGTGAATTATATAGGCATACAGCAGGAATTCAAATCTAAATACATACTGTATGTTACATTAATGCAGTGTCCATAGTTTTATTCTGTAAATATATTACCGCATGTAATGCTAACATTTTGCTAGCTAATGCCTTTTAGACATTGCAGCTGTTTAAAGCACATTTCAGTGGCTGTTTTTAGCATAATGGTTTCAAAACTGAAATTATGTTTTTAAAAATCTGTTGAAATAATAGCCAAGTGAACTCCAAGTGTTTAAAAAAGTGAAACCACACTTAGTTTAGATGTCCTTATAAAAGTCTTTGTCTGTACTCTACTGTGGAAAAGAAGATACCTTTGTCGGCAGGTAAGGTGAAGATGCACTCTGTTGTAAACCTCAAAGTAATTCTGCAAAAATAATCTCAATTAGCGCTGACTGTGTACTACATACATATGTGTGTAATGCTATCTGAGGCTGATCTGAGTCTCCTTGGTTCACAGCTAAACAGATTTGCTTTGACAACTTTGATAAGTAGAGCCACTAATATGCTGTTTAGAGCTCCTACAAGCCACCGGAGGAAGACAAATTCAATTTGTTCTATCTGACAGGTAGCAGTGGCAAGAGTGATTGGTCTGACTTGAATGGCTTTTCTCCTGAGCTGTGAGCATCACCTTTTGGCTTCTGGCATTGAAGTGGCACTGCCATTTTCCAAATGGCCGTTTAGGAGCACGTGCAGAGAGGTTAAATCCATCCTCTGCAAATATAGCTTTTTATCAAAATGAAGCAGGCAAGGACACCTTGCAGCAAATTCCAGGCTAAGATAGAGCCGTGTGTCAGCAGTGATTTTTAATACCCAACACTGATGAATTATTTAGAGTTTCTAAAATGCTGGAAAGAATGACACTTACAAAGGGATCCACTATGTGGTGTTATGAACATGGCAGCACTGTTAAGTTAGCTGTCTTTTACGTTTTTAGCAAAAGATTTAATCGAACCCTTGTCGACATAAATCACTGTGACACATAATGTCACGCCTACCCAGGAACTAAAAATATTGTACCTTTTGAACATTGATGCGCTATCGGAGCTCATCTGTACCCTTCTTGGTTCTGTAGGCCTTCTCCGAGAAAGCTCTCCTTTGGCACAAAGCACCTCAGGTCATTAGTGAGGCGTAAGGAGTCCCACCGGTTTATTTCCAGTTCAGACTGTGGCGTTTCTCTGCGCCGGGAGCTGTGATTTATCCTTCTGCTGTCGTTCCTGTCCTGCTGTCCTCAGCACAATCAGACGGCACTGGCTCTCTGTGAGCGCACCTTTCGCCAGACTTGCAGTAATACATTCAGCAAATGATGAAAAGAGCTCAGATGTGCCCACCACCACCACTCCCGCCCCCTTCAAGTTAAGCGTGATTAATCAGACATCCTTTCTCTTCCTGTGTCCCCTATTCTTTCTAATCATCCACATTTTTTGTTGGTTTCGGATAACAAGCTGGGCCAAGATGCAACAATTAACTTTTTTTTTTTTGGCAGGGGGCTGTGTATTTGCATCTATTTATTTTTCATTCAAGTAACAGAGCAGCAAGTGACAACCTGTGATTAAATACATCAGCTTTTATTTTGGTGATTACAGACAGCAGCAGCACAATCCTCTCACACAGTCTAATGACATGAAGCAGCTACAGAAGCCCGGGCAGGTTTTCATAAGTCATATAATCCCTCCTGATAACGGAAGCATTAGCCAAACCCCAAAGCATCAATCACACTGGAAGTCAGACAGATTTTGATATCTGATAAACAGCAGGGATTACAGCTATTTGCTCAGTATAGACTTATATATGTGGAGTATGGTCCATATGAGGAGATGTGTGCAGATGTACCGACTGCCTCGTGATGTGTTCAAATACCGGGATTAAGACTTCTCTGTGACATTTACTGGCTTTAATCAAACCGGTACAAAGCAAATCTGCATGATCCCTGTTTAAACAGTGACAAACTTAAAATAGCTCCAAACAAATGCCATTACATCGTGTCACTATATTGTCTGTAACATTAGTGTAACATGACTGAATTAACCTGCTACATAGCCATGGGGCAGAAATGAGCTGCTGTGCTCCTCTTTAAAGCTCTCGTCCTGCCACACTTTTACATTAAAACAGGTTTACTGTGGGGTTACATGATGAAGCCAACATAATTAAGGAATGTGCATGCACCACTTGAATACAGCCAGCTTTAAACTAGCTTCAAGAAACATAGTCCAATCCAATCCAATTTTATTTATAAAGCACTTTAAAAAACCAGCACAGGACCAAAGT
>VOQK01023593.1:45083-56391 GCA_015052645.1 Benitochromis conjunctus | reverse complement strand
CTGCAGAGAAAAATAAGACTGACTGGATTAATAAACTTCTGCCTATTTAAGACTCGCTTTGTTTCGCGACATTTCTTCTTTAGGTTATTATGGGAAGCGCTCACAGCAAGTCCAGTGGGGTAGTGAGTTTTTTGGTGAAAAAGAAGGGAGCATTCTTTTAACACAATGTGAAGTCTGTGCTGTCCACTGGCCTTAATGTCCAGCCAGTGTTCCCAAACAGACATGTCTCACATCGAGCCAGACCAGTGAGATGTGGAAATGTCTGCTTGTTGTCGGTGACTCATCGCCGCCATTTAACCTCGATGGTTTTAGCAAATGGGTGAAATGCTTTTGCAGAGAAGTTGCCAAAAGAGACAAAGTTAATGAGAATGAATTAAAGTGGTGAAGCCAATGTTAAATATTGGAAAAAAATAATCTTTGCTTTACTGCTCCACCATTCAGCTGTTTGCAGCATATTGAGGAAAGTTAGTATACCGTATATCTTCCATTAGTAGCCCCGCGTTTATTCAAAAAATTATTCGGCTGGCCTGGCATTTAAAAGAGACCGGCGGTTGTTGGAGACCGGCTCTTATTCCCTTCTCAGACGGAATTGTCACGGAAGTGAGAGGGAAAGAGGACCCAGGCGCGGTTTTTAGACTGAGGTGAATGAGTTTACTTACAGTGCTCCAAAACGTATTCCAACAGTTCACAAATAATGCAGTTCCCAGTTGTGCTCCTCCTTTGCTCCCGAGTGTCTCCTTGTCTGTGGTAGCCCAGTGCACAAGTGGTGCTCCCCGAAACTCCGCCCGACTCTCCTCGAAAGGAAGTAAAAGACCAGAAAACCACAGTTAGCAGGTTCGCTAGCCGACAGTTCCAGTTCAGTGTAATAATCCCACTTCGATGGTTGCTGCGCATCCAGCTTAAATGCCACTGGTCGTAGATAATGGCTGATTGGAAACAGCTGGCCGAGTAATGAGACGCGGGAGGACCGACGACAGCGCGGAGGGACTTCCAGGTTGAAGGTCCCCCGGCTACTATTGGAGACCAGCGTCTATTTGTCGTGACATGTTTTCAAACTGGCGTTTATTAGAAACAGCCGTCAATAAGAGACAGGCCACTAATGGAAGATATACGGTATTTCACCCAGAAGAACAACAATCCCACATTCTGGCGTGGTAATTTACTCTGTGGTAGCTTTAAAATTATATCCATATGAATAACATTAAAACTGCCATTTTGCATTTTTGTAACGCCTCAGAATAAAAGGAACAGCAATGCAAACACAAAGGCTCATGTCGGATAACCAGGTAATTCAGGTGTTAGATATTTTCCGCTCAGGTTTCACTTGATCAGCCGTATCAGTTTCACACAAACAAAGGTTTACACAGCTTGAAGTCTGTTGTGCATCATGCCACTCTCTATTTACTTTGGCTAAATAAGAGCACTAAGTGGAGGCTTTGAGCCCCTTTGAGTTTTATTCAGTTGCATGCTCTTTCTTGTTTCTAAGCCTTTTCACTGATGTGGCACAGTGTTTAACGAGAAGGGAGGGGTAAGCTTTAAATACAGAATCTTTTCATGGTAATTTTTTATCTACAGTATAAGGAGAGGGGCACTGTGGGGGAAGAAAAGTCCTGGCACAGCTGCGGATCAGAGAGGAAGGAACAGAGAGTAGAGGAGGAGGAAGAGGCAGGGACAGAGGATAAGAGAGGGAGTCTGAAAAGAGAGTGAGAGAAAAGAAACAGAGGTGAGAATGTGAAAGGCAGAAGAAGTGGGACTGTGGGAAACCCCGGAGGATTGTTTGGGACATGTGATCAACAGCAGATAGCTCCATGTGTATGTCGCAACAGACTCCAGAATCAGGAATTTCCTCTAGAAAGGTGGTTGTTGTTGTTAATCGTGATTAATGATCTGAAGACAAGACAGACCTGACATCACTGCAAATATGTTCTTTTTCATAACGTAACTGAAAAATCAGTCAGCTGGTGATTTGTTCCACATCCGTAAAGGAAAACACTTTATTGTAATTTTATCTGGTGGGAGACCGCCGTTGAGATTTCTGCGACTCACAGCTGTCTATGACATATTGGATAAAGTATGCATCTGTTGCTGATAGAAGGGCGGGGTTTAAGCAAACAAACTGCAGCAGAAGTGCCAGGAAGTGATTCGCTGCTAGTGAAAAAGGTTTTTCATTGGTTGATGCAGTTTTTGGTGCTTTGCCATAATGTCACAAGGACCTGGGTGGGAATAATCCCTTCATACTTCTCTCATTAGAGAAAATGGGTCACCATGAAGTATCTCAGAGGGTTTGCTTGTGAGTAGATTCAACAATAATCCTTTTGTCAGTCGAGATCTTCGAAAAACAGGAGATCATGATTTCATGTGCTTCGTCCTTTAAAAAGTAGTAGTGCAATGCTGTTCATATACAGTTTTTCTAATGTAAGCCTCCTTTGGCAAGACACTTGTATGCCAGAACTGAACCCAAGCCCATTTGATGAAACCCACTCATGACTTGAAAAGAAGTTCACAAGAAAGGGTGTATGTGATGAACTGAGGATTGTGTGCAGTTTTACACAGCCAGAAACAAAAGATCCCACTGTAACTGTAAACAAAACTAGTGACCTTTTAACTTTACACTAAGATTTACTCTAAATTTGATATTAGTACAGTGTGTGAGCACATATTAGAGCTTCTGATTGGTTGAGAGGTTCGGATTCACTCTTGGTAACTGCACAGTTTAATATAGTTTAACCACAAATGTTTGAAATGTATGTAAAAGGTTTAGCTTGAGTTACTTGTTTAACCTTTAACCACAAAATTACACCCTCTTGTTTGAGCATATTGCTGCATTTGTATCTACTTGGCAAATCTCACACAGGAAACACTATTTAAGCTGCTTTAGCCTTCTTGTTGTTGCTACATCCTGCAAACCACTTTGTAACCCATGTTGTCAAGGTGGTCTGTAGATTTTCATGCTGTGTTTGATTTAGTATCATGTCTGTTGTCACTGATGTCTGCTCAGATCTGTCTGTAGTTTCTCTTTTCCAGTACTGAAAGTTGCCAGGGCTGTGAAAGCGCTAATGCCTTGCACACTAATTGCTGTCTAGCTAGAAGGTTCACATGAATGGAGAGGACAGAATTTCAGAGATTCAAAATATATTTTAAGATGTTTAAAGGGGAAAAAATAAGATCACAGTCAGTAATATACAAAAATGAATGGCTCAATAAGGGAGCTTCTGCTATCAAAGTGTATAACAGGCTGCATGGAAACCCAGTGAGGATTTCAGTTATCCTTTTAAGAATGCTTTGATTTACCTGTTGTTGAATAATTCTAGTTGATGCTGTAACTATTCATTTATTGTTATAAACCCAGACAGTCTGGCTCCAGCAATTTCATAGATTCAACCTTCTGGAGACAGAACCATGTGGCCAGTCCTGCCTTGACCTTATCACCCCTTTTTGTCTGTGCCTCCAAAAATGCAAACTGCAGTAAACTTCAAGGGCTTCATTTGGCAATAAAGAGAAAGTGATATATTGTGTGTGTCACCCCTGGGCTTTCAACCTGAGTGATGTCCCCACAGGAAAGGGTTTTTGTGTTGACCCTCCTCTCACTGTGCTCACTTATCTGCCCGAACCTAACAACAGTCCAGTAAATTACTGTTTATCTCTCCAGCAACTGATGTGGTTTGTACCTTCAAGGAGCAGAACGCTGGGAACTACCCAAGCTGCCATGCCTATGTGATTTCAATACCAGATGACTCCAGGAAGTACTTGGAGTACAGCTGAAATAGTTCACATGAATGAAGTCATGGTTTCCATTTCAGAGATAATGCTGGAATAATGTTGGATCAATTTTATCTCAAAATGTTTTGAGGAGTTTTTTGGCCTAAATGTGGGCTCAGACGGTGTTTTCTTTACAGATTAAGATACAGATCTCTGCTTCCAAAAAAAACAAAAAAACCCTCTTCCATAACAATGACTGTGTGTCTGATTGTTAGGGCTGGAAACGATTAGTAAAAGTGCATTTCTGTTAACACAATAACGTCACATTGCTTTAAAACAAGGGTCCTCTAGCAATGTTTTGAATAAATAATGACTGCACTGAAAAGCCTCCAGAAAATGCTGTGGCTTTTGAATTTGCTAACATGATAGCTTCCATGTTTTCCTCTAAAAGTCCTCAAACTTTCATGTAGAGGTGGAATTTGGGCCTGGAATTATTATTGGATATAAAATGAAAAAGGGCAGAAAAGAAAACAGGAGCATCCTTTGATAGGGATACGGGTAAAGAAAGGGAGATTTTAGAGCTTGAGGGGGGATATGAGAAAACACAGGCTAATGCGAAGGGAAAAGTGGGATTTAAAATGGAGCCTCCGGCAGCTGCGGGGTTTGAGGAGAGGATGCAGCGGCCTTAAACTGCTGTGGCGCAGAGGTCAGACAAAATGTGGACGCAATAAATCTCTCTTGCCTTTGGGCTTGCTCCTTCTCACAAATGCAGAATGCCTTGTAAAAAGAGAGCGAGAGAGAGAAAAAAAGGCTTAAAGCTCTTCCCCACCTGAAGATTGATAATGGCTGAGCATGTGTGTTCCATCATTTAGCATTTACAAGTCAACATGTGAATTATTGAAAGTGCTTCAAGATGAGATGTCCTTGAAATGTTGCACATATACAAGCAGCTTTGTGTACACTAGATGCAAGTTTGTGCAAAACGCTGTTGCTGTTTTCTGACTTTTATGCATGTGACCGGCTTAACTATGTGCGGCCGACATTTATCCGTGTCCTTGCATTTTGAAAACGATGCAAAGACGAGGGAGAGAAGGGAGGCAGGCATGTTATGCAAGGGCCGCAGGCTGCATGTGAAAATGTAAACAGATGGGTGAAAATTATGTGAGCTGAGGACAGCGTATTTAAAATTTCACAGCGCAAATTTAAAAACTAAACTGTTGTTTAACCGGATGCAGATAGTTCCAGGTGAAGTTTTTTATTAGTATCATTTCAGTAACAGAGAAATAAACAGCAAGAAGTCTATAAAAAGTCAACAGCATCGTGCTTTTCTCTAGACTTCTTACCCCTATAATAGACTGTAGATAAAAAATGGTGACATCACACATTGGTTTGTGACCTACTGTTTTAAAGCAATTTGGTTGTGGTTGTTGTGTTAGAGGTGTCAGCTAATTTTACTTAATTTAGTTAGCAAGGTGCATCTGCAGACTGGGTAGGTGTATAGACACAGACGTCCTAATTAGTGCTAATATATAAATAACAAACAAAAACATTCAGACAGACTTTTCTTGGATGGTCATATTATCCATGGTATTTATGGATAATATGACAGCATACACATAAATGAGAGCCTTGAATAAGCTGAGGTGATGCAGGTCAGACAGTGGCCTGTGTCTGCATCCACCTCTCAATCAAAGCAGCCACACATTTAATCATGCATAATTTTAAGCTTTAATATGATTTTCATTAGTAATTCTAGTTAATTTCTTCTTTAAAGTTGTACATTTTAACATGGGAGTCTGGATATCAACTCACTTTTGGAGCCCGGAGTGGTCATTTTGTTGCCACTTGCCACTCTGCACGTGATGTCTGAAGTTCAAGCTGTTGACACTAGCCCATTTCAAATGCAGCAGTAGTTGAATAGTTGACCATGAAAACCCATCTACACAATGTGTCATGCGAAGAAAGATAGAGTTTCCTCTTTGCCCTACACAGACCTGCTGGTTTCATCTGGCAATACTTGTGGTCTATTTAGTAGATGCTGATATCACAAAATCAAAACCTCAGTAATTCTCAACGATAACAAATGGCTAAGTGACTCTAACAGACATCGGATGTAATGGTCCAGTCACTTTCTTTTCAGTTAAATGTATATACAAAGAAAAGTGCCTCTATTACAGTCATAATATAAGCCACATTGAAAGAGTGCTGGGATATGCTACCAATTTATCAGTGTTGGCAAGTACAGCATTCATCCATCAAGGAGGAGGACGAGGCTAAATCATCCAGAAAAAGGCTCACCCTGCTCTCCCTGCTTCATTAAATCCTTTTAATCAGAGGTCTATTAGACAAGTTGCTTGTAAATAAATTGCTCTGGCAGTTCAACCAAACCTCGTAGTGGAACCAAACAAAGAATGGAAGAAGAGCATTAAGAAAACAAGCCAGATACTAACACCGCACCGTTTCATTTGAGTTACGTCTACAATATCTTGTAGCTGTCCAAATTCCAGATTGCACTTTGCCAACATTTGGTTTGCACAAACACAAAGGCCTCAAACACTAGCTTTCTTTGTATTCATGTGTTTTAATCAGACATCATAAAGAAACTCTGCTGGAAAGAAATTTCCTCTCAGTCCCTTTGAGTATACAATCCAGAGTTTATTCCTGCACATCTGGCTGTATGTTCAGTTGATGTAGAACATCAGGGTGCTCTGACCCCTTGTATAAGTTAACGGCTTGCTCTGGTAAACTGGAATGTTTGACGTCACCCATTTTCCTTTGCAGCATACCTGCTGTTATGAGTACAAACCACAACTATTTATTTATATTAACACATTTGAAAAATCTGGTGAAAGAACAGTTGCGTTTGTGGCAATTAGATAATAGTTTTATATACACTTGATTGTAATTTCAGTCAGGACCACTCTAGTCAAAAGTCAATTGTTATTCTATTTGACAATGTGTGCCTTGGGCTTCATCATATGCTGGAAGCCTAAGGCACAAATTCCTACCTTCCATGTACAAACATGGAGCAACAGTAAGACTCACCAGGACAGAACAGGAAAAAAAAAACTATCACTGACAATTGATACAGTCATGTGAAAAAGGTTTCCATGCAGCCCTGTGAAGTACTTGCACTTGATTAAATGATCGTGATCAGCAACGGTGAGTGTAAAAAGCAGAAATTTGGATGGTTTTCTGATCTGGAGGATTCGGGTGTGTGTTATTATAATTCCACAATCTGCCAGTCACTTTCAATCGGATGAAAAGGATTATCTGAGGTGAGGGTGGGTTGCAAAAGGGCTTGCAGAGGCAACTGCAACAGAAGGCAGATTAAAGCAACTTAAATGCTCGGTCTTATGTGAAATTTGAGAACCGGATGAGAGTTTAATCAACTAAGACATCAGTTCAAGTCAGCTTGGCAGTGTGATCAGCTTTTATTGGCTAATGTACCACGGCCGACCCAAGCTAACATTAGGTACTGTGTGCTTTTATGTAGTGTATTAAAATTAGCATCAAGAATGTGTTTGTGTATTTTGTTTAGCTTGATCAGTGTGCAGTTGGAAGCATCCCGAGAGGATATGAAAACCACACATTTGACAGAGTGCAAGGATTTAGTGTAAGACTTGATTTTAAATCAAACAGCTACACCTGGCCAAGGTCAAGAGTCACTTCATGACTTTGTTGTGCATTTTTACACCTAATAGCAAGAACAGCCTGTTGGATTGCATCCAGTAAATCTCTTCCCATTTTTTTTGCTTTAACTTTAAATTATGGTCAGTATTTCACAGCAGAAGTCAGTGCGGGCAGTTTCAGAGTCATCAGTCAGTGAGATTTAAGACCTGGAACATTAAGAATGATCAGGCTGTTTGATGGATTAAACGTTGATGCTTGTATTACCGCACGTGTTACAATAAATTTGTCTAAATGATTACGTGGTTACGTACTGCACAATGTTGCTATTTGCAATCAGACATCTGCAACATATTTTGATGCAGAAAAGCAAAAACAAACAAAAGAACCTATGTGGTCACAGAGTAAACTGAACATAATCATACTTAAAGCCACAGTATAAAACAAAGACAGACCAGAACACTAATGCCCATGAAGAAATGCAATCTGTTTTGAGTCAGTGTGAGGACACTGCATTGCACCGTTTTTCACATGAAGTTATAAATTCTTATAATATCGCACCAGAAATAGAAAAAGTCTGCCCTTGAATTGAACTTTGACACTGACCTCAAACCGTGCTGCTGAATCCAGGTCTAAAAACCTCACTGTTTAGCAACTTTTATCATTCTCAACAGCTTGAAATCCTGTAATTATGGAGAATTCTCACTCTTCAGCATGCTTTCCGTAGTACAGCATAATTATCTCATTATGAGAATGTGCCACAAAGACACAGAACCAGTTTGATAGAAGACCCCCGCAGCAAACTTTATTAAACTAAGAAAATGCCATATTGTAAACTCAGTAAATTGCAGATTCAAATGACCACCTCTGCCATGGATATGTAACATAAGATGGAGATGATCCCAGTCCAAGGCAACAGAAGCACAAGAGATAAAGACAAGGAGGGGGTGATGTGTACTTCAGCAGGACCACAATCGTCCGCTGACTGAACACGGGAAGGGAACAGCTCATAGCTGCGGTTGCCGCTTTAAAGGGAAGACCCAGTAGAGACGGGGGCCTGTTGATGGAAAAGCCTAGACATGCAATCGTTTTAACTTTCCTGGCCCAAGCTTCCTACCCCTCCCTCGAGATTCAGAGCTTTGTTTGTGGAAGCCGAGGTGAAGAGCATGTTCAAACTAGAGTGTTCCTTCAGCTTTCAAGCCCTGTCAGCGTCATACGGTAAATCGTGCACACTGCTGAATATTAAACAGACAGGATGCCTTTTTCTGATGTGTTAAAATGCTAGTGGAAATAAAAGGAGGTAGATTGAGGTATAATCACAGGGTGTCGAATCACGTTGCAGCAAGCACCGTCGACACGAGAGCCAAAACAGTGGGTGTCCTGGTTTTTTTACCTGTTATGACTCCAGCTTTGGGCTGGGATGGCAAATACCTCAGTCTATGTTCGTGGAACAGCAACTTTAATGGACAGCTTTATCAGTGGACAAGTCGCAGGTTGAGCTAAAGGTCGTATACAGCGGGAAGATTTATGTTTGGCCTCGACACTCTGGGTTTTTAGAGCAGGAAAGCACAGCTGCAGCAGAGCCACCTCTCAGCAGCTGTAACTCATCTGCATCTGGATGAGAAATCATAGTTGCAGTCCTCATGGTATAAACTATGTCAGCTGCAGCAAGTTACTCAGACTGAAACGAAGAGCTTGTTCAGAACAAAATGTATGATTTTATAAACTTAACATTAACTGGAAACTATCTTTTAGAAATTAGATGATGCTGCGGCTGTCCGTTTAGGCCTTGTACTCATCTTTGTTTTTCTAAAAGAGATCAAGGATCCACTTTTAAATGACTCATCATTTCCATAAGTTCATTTTCTAACCCCTCAATTTCTGGCTGCCATAGCTTCTCCCCAAACACAGTGTGTTATGAGTACTTCCATATTAGCCAAGGAAAATCCATAAACTATCCCCTTTTTTTCGTTTCTCACATCTGCCAAATACATCACAAAGCAGCTTTCCCAGGTTTTCTCCTGGTGGTTGGTGCGCGTCATGACTTATGGGAAAGGATGTTATCTGGCTGATGTCTGGTGAATGATACTAAATGATAGCAGCAGTAGACACGTGAGTCATGTTGAAAAGATC
Source organism: Benitochromis conjunctus (assembly GCA_015052645.1). Taxonomy (NCBI): domain Eukaryota; kingdom Metazoa; phylum Chordata; class Actinopteri; order Cichliformes; family Cichlidae; genus Benitochromis; species Benitochromis conjunctus. The sequence goes on along the minus strand of VOQK01023593.1, from coordinate 46,929 downwards.
CAGACTCCATGTTTTAAACCAGGAGAGGAAACCGTCTGCCCTGTTAGCTGACTAGTGGAAAGTACAGATCTAGAAGTAGAAAGGGAGCATGCCTTTTCACCGATGTCACAATCAAACCGTGGCGTCTGTGGAAAAGTGCAGAACCTGCAACGAATTAGCTGAAAGGAGGGGAAAAAGTGACCTCCCCCTCCTCCCCCCTCTTCCTCGAGGCTTGCGGTGGGGTAGTAAAGACCACTCTAAAAACCACACTTCTCTTCCAGTAAATTTCAAATTCTCCCAACACGCAGTGTTTGAAAACTCTCAAACCTCCGCAGGAAAAATTGCTCCCCAGCTCTGTGGCCAACAGCTCTGCCAGACATCGCTGGTTTTTTGTCTCTGTATCAAAATGTGCTGAGGGCACACAAAATACCTCCAATGTCTTTGAGATAACATTTACCTGAATGAAAATTCAACAGAAGCTTGTTTGAGACTTCGAGTCAAACTGAGTCAGTTAGAAAAAGTTTAGTCTTGTGAAATAAATACGAAAATATTTGATTTGAAAAACAAACACAAAGTTTTTATTCCAGATATTGAGATCCATTGTTCAAATAATTCCAAGCAGCTGAAGATAAATGTTCCATGTGAAGTACTGCATCTTATTTTGAAAGACCACCACAGTGTGGGATGTAACTGGCTGTTAAGAGGCAGGAAATTTCATTGCCGAACTATGTGTGTTGTTAGTGTCGTCAAATACTTTGTGGTCAATTGAATAGCGACGTCTGAGAAAACATACCTCCGGGATGTGTTTGCTAGTTGGAGTGTTGATCCCCTGTCTGCACAGTTGGTTAGGAGAAACAATCTATGGGTAATGGCTGTTGTACCTCGAGGTCATTTATACTTGTAGGCTACTATCTCTGGCTGAGTGTGCCTCTTTTGTTAATGTAACTGATGTAACTATGGAAAAAAGACCAATTTAAGTTCAAAGTGCCCCAATTATGTTTTGGGGTTTTTCGCCATCTTTAAGGTGTTATATAGTTTTTAGTGCAAGGAAGACTACAAACCACTGAGCTGCCAGAAACATGTTGTTTCCACATAGCATTCAAATCCTTTCTTCCATTACTTACCTTATCTTGTAGAACCTGAGATTTGAATAATCCCTCGATAGTGAAACAATGACTGTGTAGCTGCCATTTTTCTTTTTATAATGCTTTAAAAATGTCTCAGCCATCAGCAAACTAAACCAACTGTTAAACTTCTACTGCCACTAAGGTACACCTTTATGCACTCCCAGTATTTCAGGAGCTTAGGATTGAATGAATTAATTTTATTTTTGATGGCAATGCCACAAACACAACAACAGGGAAATCTATGGCGTTAGCACATTACTTGGCTAATGTGGCTAACATTACATTAGCTTTTATTGTGTGGTAACAGGGAAGGATTTTTTAAATAATCAGAATTGTGGACAATCTGATTCTCAGATTCTAGTTCAAACGTGCATGGTTAAACTGCAGTTTTGTCTTAGCCCTAGCTACGCCTATACTCATAGACTAGAGTTACGATACATAACCAATGTTGTCTTGACAGAGACAGGAGAGGATGTAAAGAGGTGTTACAGCAATGTCCAGCATCAAACAATAAGAATACATTTAACACTAAAGCACATTATGTCAAAATACAGGATGCTATTGCAAAAAAAAAAATCTGGATTTTTTAATACTTTTATTTTTAAAAATTCTGCTGTTTTGAACAACAAAGACACATAACATAGATTTGCACTTGCTTTCATATTGTATATTTGTAGTTCCAGCAGTCATTTGTGATAAAAATATATAACTAAATTTATATCAGCTCATAAGAAAGAAAA
>VOQK01023593.1:13693-32145 GCA_015052645.1 Benitochromis conjunctus | reverse complement strand
AGCACCAGGTCCCATTGGGCCATCAGGACCTGCAGGACCCAGTGGTGAGAAGGTAGAGTATTTACAAAACACACATAAAGCACAAAAGCAGTTTGACAGCAGGTGTAGGCATATTGTTCTGGGAAGGAAACTCTTTGCCTTATGCTGCTTTTACATCCATAAAAAACTGGACTCTCAGTGAATTGTTATTCAAATTATTGCAATAAACCTGCGGCTTCTTTACAGGGAGAACCTGGACCCAAAGGACCGTCTGGACCACCAGGATCCAGAGGAACGCCTGTGGGTACACCTCACCAGTGTTTTCATCTTACACATTAAGTATTGGTTTATTGTGCTAAAACAAGGCAGGTCATTGCAAAGTAATACAAACATTCATCTTGTGCTGCAGGGGTCAAGAGGTGACCCTGGTCCTATTGGTGCTGTTGGATTTTCTGGCCCCCCTGTAAGTACACTGAAACACTTTGTTAAATATATATATGCCTTTGACAATAAAGGAGGAAAAGCATCTCTGCTAATGTCATTTACACCTTACAGGGTCCAGATGGCCAACCTGGAGTAAAAGGAGAGCCTGGAGAGCAAGGCCAGAAAGGAGATGCAGGGTCTCCTGGGCCACAGGGCTTGGCTGGTGCCCATGGACCTCCTGTGAGTTGCAAAATAATGTAGTTGTTCTGACACATTTTTATTTCCAAAACCACTTACTTATTGCTATACATTTAATTAATCCAGTTTGGGTAGGAGTTCTAAAGAAGCTAGCTTTCACTTCCTGCTTGTGTGCAACTGAGAGATTATGTTCTAATGAAATGTTGGCATATTTTTTAGGGGCCAACTGGTGTTGCTGGCCTGAAAGGAGGAAGAGGAACACAGGGAGCGCCGGTAAGATCCATTGATCCTACAGTTATAAGTACATTTCAAAGCACTATATTATTTTCTGTTGCTGTTCCCAAACCACTTTTCTTTTTGCAGGGCCCCACTGGTTTCCCTGGATCTGCAGGAAGGGTTGGACCCCCTGGCCCACCTGTAAGTACGGCCCCAAGTTAGGGTTTGAATACAAGGTCATGAAAGAAATGAAAGACGCCAAATCTTAAAGACCTTACAATAATACCAGATAATAGATAACTCCTTTATAGTCCCATATTAGTCATGCTTCTACTCTGTGTCGTATATATTGTATTGACCCTCTGCAATTTGTACCTTAAGGCATCATTATTCTTTTCTGTGATTAATTATTTATTATTATTTGTATAGAAAGAAAAACAGGCCGGAAAAGATTACAAAACTGGTGGCAGGATATGATCCATACACACATTTCCATCCCCCCCCCTTGCTGTGTCCTTCTTCTGCCAACCCACTTCCCCACCCCTCACTTTTTTTTTTATCTGTACCAACATACAGAACAACATTTGTTTTCCTCATAATGCCCTACTGACAAATATGAAGTAAATGAAGGCATGACACACAGAGTGGCTAAATGCTGTGGCCTTTGGTAGCTATGACATAATGCTTTACAATAAGTCTGGATCCTTGTTTCAAAAGTCACTTTCAACTGTCAGCATCGGTATAGTGACGTTGACAAAAATCGATTAATTTAAACACGGTATCAACTTTTTATTTACTTCACTGAATACATAATACAGCCTTTGTGTATGTTTAATGGGGCTGGGGATGTTCAGCTTGAGATTGCATCACCCAGCATTTCACAAAGTTAAGACTGTGTGAAATGATAGACAAACAAATAATTTTACAACTTCAGCAGCTTTGTTTTCCTGCTGTCCAGGTATTACGTCACCATTGTAGTTAAAAATGAAAAGCACTCATGGAATAGAGGAAAGAGTTAAATATTATAACTACTAATTTCCATCATCATCTATGATAATTAGAGATTTAAAAAATGTATAAGATGTGTACCTCTTGGATTTTATTTTGTTTTCTACAGAGAGCAACAGAACAGTATTCATCTGAAATTGTAATACATATTGTAGCACAGCTCGTCCTAAGAAAAGGTGCATTTGATGCTTTCAACCATGTGAAAATATTTGTGACTGTAACCGATCCTTTCAGGGTCCTTTAGGAGAAGCGGGACCCCTGGGACCTCCAGGAAAAGAGGGTCCTCCTGGACTTCGTGGAGATCATGGACCCCCTGGACGACAAGGAGAACGTGGACCTCCAGGATCACCAGGTAGCCCAGGAGACAAAGGGGACTCTGGAGAGGATGGCCCTACGGTAAAGTCAATTTATTTTGAGTGGTTTGTCACAATTTGAATAAAACATTCGATTTAATTATTTATTTATTTTTATCGCCCAAATTCAAACAATTTTTAGAAATTTCTTGTTGCTTGTTCTTCTGTTTGCCTTTAAGAGTATTTAATTTAATGTTGTCTGCTTTAGGGTCCTAATGGTCCTCCTGGCCCAGCTGGCACTACAGGGCAGAGAGGCATTGTAGGTCTTCCTGGTCAGAGAGGAGAGCGCGGGCCACCAGGTCTTCCAGGACCAGCGGTTGGTATCAAATCCGATTTCTGCTGTGTACCAGCTCCATGTTATTTACTAGCTGAAAAGTCTAAACTTGGTATTTGTGTTCCTTTTGTTGCATGGTGACTTTTCTGTTTGCTTTTTTTAGGGTCCCCCAGGAAAGCAGGGCTCAACAGGAGGACCTGGAGATAAAGGCCCTCCAGGTCCAGTCGGTGTTCCTGGTGCTAATGGACCTCGTGGTGATCCTGGTCCTGATGTAGGTGCATGTTTTAAAGTGGTTGTGGTTCCCAACTAATACTCGCAAAGCTGTCTAAATGTTCTTTTTTTCTTTGTCTGGTCCTCAGGGTCCTGCAGGATCAGATGGCCCACCAGGAAAGGACGGTGTTATTGGACAAAGGGTAAGACGGAGGAAGGATCAAAATATGACCTTGGAAAAAGTACTCATCTTACATTAATCTAAGGTTGCCAGGATGTTATATTTTCTCCATGTACTAGAGGGATATAACTCTTCTTGAAAGATCTTGCACCTCAGTATGGAATGCACAGGTATTCCAAACTATCCTCTCCAGCGTAGGGAAAGGTCTTGAAAGATCTGAGTATTATTTCCTGGAGACAAAGAACCTGAGGAGGTACCAGCAATCCAATAATGGACTGTTGAGATGGCAAAAATATTAGCGTTTGAAAAGACTGGTCTGAAGTTTGATACATTGGTCTGAACTTGATGTTATGCATAACAACAAAAAAAAAATGGTTACAATATTAGTTTACTATTAGAAAATGAGACAAATATTCTTTTTTCTTTAATGACTTCTGACGTGGGCAGCAAGATCTGGTGAGGCGCTCGATTCCTCTTTTCTGTTTATTGGAAATGGACACAAACGCATTTGTTTTGCTTTGGGTTCCTCTTGAGTTATTGCTTAATTTGGTGTTAGTGTGTCTACAAATGAAGAAATATTTTCAACCAGGGTTATTTGTGAATGTGATGATGATGAGTGCTAAACTTTGGTGAGCAACATCAGAAGAGATTTGTTGATTTTATTGGGTTTAAAAAAAAAGAAGAAAAGAAATAAAATCTATTGATTAGAAAAAAGGAAAAAAAAAAAAATTGGCTAACACTTGTTAAATTTTTAAATTTCTAGGGAGACCGAGGAGATCCTGGTCCAGAAGGCTTGGTTGGTCCTCAGGGACTTCCTGGACCTCCTGGTCCTGTTGGTGCCCCAGGTGATGCTGGAAAGAGAGGAGAGCCTGTAAGTGTTTTTTTCTTCTCTCTGTTCATGTGCAGCGTGTATTAACAGATGTACCGAGGGCACATGAGGACATTCTGGAGGCAGATTTGATTGAAACCCTTAATAGTAACTGAATAATGTGTTTGAGTACCAGAAGGCTGGATAGTCTCTCAGTGTTGGCAGAGGTCTGTGTTCCCTGAGGGCCTTCTAATGATTGTGCTCGTTTTCAGGGCTCGAGAGGACCTCCAGGACCACCTGGCTCAGCTGGAAAGAGAGGATTAGTGGTGAGTCTTCAGCTTGTGGTTATGTGAAATGATCTGTTTTATGAAAGTAAATTACCTTTTCAGATAGCCTTCAATGAACATTCATTTGGATCTCAGTGCAGAACAGCAGTAAAAGCAATCTTCATCATTTCATCACCGTAATTATGAAATGCCTTAAATCTTATATAACCTAGGGACCCCAAGGGCCGAGAGGAGATAAGGGTGACCTGGGTGATCATGGAGAGAGAGGCCAGAAGGGACACAGAGGCTTCACTGGTTTGCAGGGTCTCCCTGGACCTCCAGTAAGTAACAATGTTAATGTTGACTTGGATGACTTCTGCTTCATCTCAGAGGTTTTCCTAACCTACTGCATACAGTGCAGTCGAGTGTTCTTCTGTTATTCCACCTTTGCCAACCGCGCTCTGAAATGCAAATCAGACAGTGATCAAAAGGATCTTTAATTTTTTATTTCAACATAATTCTCTTTTATTTTAATGCAGAGCTTGTAAATGAGTGCAGCTTCATTTCCGTCTTTTGCTAACAATGTTGTCTGTCCGTTTTTACTTTGCCTCCCTTTATTATTCAATACTTTATTAGGCTGGTTTTCAACATAACAGTTCAATATATTTCTTTCAGAAAAAAAAAATGTTATTACAAAGTATCAGAGTTGTTTAAATTTTGATACCCCCCTCCCCCCTCCCTCTCCCTCAGTCTTGAAAAAATGTGCACTTTTGATCCTTTATGAATTTGTGAACTTACCATTAAAAATTCAATCAGCTAATAAAGTTTGATTTATTGCTTTTAGGGCACAACTGGTGAGCAGGGAGCTCCAGGAATTTTTGGACCCAGTGGACCGAGGGTAAGTGCCACCGATTTATTTGTGTTGAGGAAGAGAATCATCTTATTATATTTGAGGCTAACGGCTACTTATCATTCAGGGACCTCCTGGACCTATCGGGCCTCCTGGAAAGGAAGGATACATAGGACTGCCTGGACCAATGGGACCTCCAGGAACTCGCGGGATCACAGGAGAAGTTGGACCGGAGGTATTGTCTCATTATGCAGCAAAAAGTGTGTGGAGAGTTCATAAAAACGAGCCAGATGAGAATGTTTGTTAAAATGCAGAACATCTTTTCAACAGATGTTTGGTACGTAGGGAATAGGGGATGGGGTTTTTTCTGTGCAAAATTTCAATGTGTAAATAAAAACCCCAAAGAGTACAGTCTACACACTACTATTCCAAAACCCGCAGGGCCCTCCAGGAGAACCCGGACCCCCAGGTCCTCCAGGCCCTCCAGGACGTCCCATGGCAGCTGTGGATGACCTATTCGGCGGCCCCCAGGATTACGACTCTGGGCCGCCTCCTCCTGAGTTCAGCGAGGATGAGGCTCTGCCCAACAGTAATGCCTCCACCATAGTGCCCGTCGACCCCGGTGTTCAGGCCACCCTGAAAGCCCTCAAGAGCCAGATCGACAACATGAAGAGCCCAGACGGCAGCAAGAAACATCCTGCCAGGACCTGCGACGACCTGAAGAGGTGCTACCCTATGAAGAAGAGCGGTGAGTGAGGGGAGACTCAGTCCCACATTTAAACACATTTGATTTGATTAAAATGTAGATGTTTTTCTATGGTGGCCTTGAGAGGTCAAATACACTTAAGAAACTTAAGAAAACACCAGCAAATAGGAAAATGCTGCGAAAACAGGAATTAAAAAACACGAAATTTTAAAAACTCATGAATCGAAACAATAACGTGACGGAGCAGAAGCGGAAGTGCCAAGCTAATAATAAATGGCTAATAGCAAACATGTAGTTACAGCATTTTATGAATGGTGATTGAAACATGTTTTACCTCCACGCTTTTTCTAGCTCGCACCACTGACGCACCCGCCACTTCATTCATGTATCAGTGTGATCCTTTGCATGTTTTGGTTTCCGTCACATTATTGTGTGCACAGAAACACTTGTTTGCTCTGTGAGATTTTGTTTTTTTCTGCTTTTATCGTGTTTTGTGTGCTTTTGCAGCATTTTTCTATTTGCTGATGTAAATATTGAAACACAAACTAAAGTTGCTTACATGTAATGTCAAGGCTTCAGAGTATAGTTGTATACTACACTACACTACTGAAAACCTTGGACCTTGGACAATTTGACTCACCGTGACCAAGTTTTCAGGACTGTCTGCAATTACTGGTGGTCAACTGTGCTACTCAGCCTCCTTGGATACACACGTGTGGTATAAATTTGAAATCTAGGTGACTTCCTTCCTGAGTTATTGGGTTCACAAGATTGTCTGAAAACTTGAGGAAATGGTACAAATATATACCTTTTACAGCATGGGAGCGTGCATGTACCTTTTAAGTACTCAAGGAAACAGATACGTGGCTTTAGTACCAATCGTTAGCCCTAGGGGTTCGTTCATGTAGACAGACACTTGCTATGTCCCTACGTCTGAAAGTGCAATTTATTTGAGTGCTTTCATTTTGTGAAATAGGCGAGTACTGGGTGGATCCAAACCAAGGCAGTGCAGAGGATGCCATTCAAGTGCACTGCAACATGGACACTGGAGAGACCTGCATCTCTGCCAACCCATCCAGCATACCTCGTAAAGTGTGGTGGACCTCCTCCAGGAACAAGCCTGTGTGGTTTGGAGCTGACATGAACAGCGGAACACATGTGAGCAGTTACACACTAGTTGTGTGTGTCTGTGCGTGAGCATTTTGAAATCAATCCAGCACTTCAGGGTTAACATGCTGTACAAATTTGTGTTTCTAGTTTGCTTATGGCAACAAAGATCAGCCATCAAACACCGTTGCAGTGCAGATGACCTTCATCCGCCTGTTGTCCAAGGAGGTTTCCCAGACCATCACGTACCACTGTAAGAACTCTGTGGGCTACATGGATGACAAGACGGGCAACTTAAAGAAAGCTGTGATCCTCAAAGGCTCCAACGACCTAGAGCTCAAAGCAGAGGGAAACAACCGGTTCAGATACACAGTAGTGGAGGACTCCTGCTCAGTAAGTCTGGTGTTTCAATTGTTTTAGTTCAACGCATGCCTGGCGATGAAGATGGAGTAGTGAGTTAATACTGGACAGGTCTTCATCAGTCAAATCATAACGATGCTTGGTGTCTGCTGGGTGTGAAAATAGGCAGCAGGTTTCTAACACATTCTATCAGGGCTAATACAAATGTAGTTTTTCAGTTTAATTTATAGCAGGAGGTGAGTGTATGTGCATGAACATGAACACAAAATGAGGGAACAAACCGAGGAATAAGATGTATTTCGGGATTTGGATGCGCACATGCAAAAGTTCCCATGAAGATCAATGTGTTACTGTCATTGGCTGCAAAAGCCTTTCTCTTCGCAGAGTTCACTGATGAACCTGTGTTTTATCTCTTTAACAGCAAGCAAATGGCAACTGGGGCAAGACCGTCTTTGAGTACAGGACACAGAAAACAGCAAGACTTCCCATTGTGGATATTGCCCCCGTGGACATTGGCGGCCGGGATCAAGAGTTCGGCGTTGACATCGGGCCCGTGTGCTTCTTGTAAAGGCGTCAGCAGGGAAGCGTCGAGGAAAATCCCGAGACTGTTGAACTGACAGCTGACGCGATCAGCCACGTTGTACATACGAGTACCGAGGACTATTGCGGCCCCGTGGCGAGATATTTATTGTGCCTTTCGACCCAGTTCAAGACAGCAAAGATTTGTTTTGGAATTTACATGAAAAATTGGTTAAAAAAAAAAAATCACAATCATTCTTGTCGTCGTGTATGTTTGACTTCAAACTTTGTGCATTTCAAGGTCCAAAGATGTTACCCTTTAATTTTGCCAAAGAACATAGAAGCTTTAAAGTGTTATTATGACTGCTGTTCGTAAGCCCAGAACGTTTCCACTGAAACTACGACTTATGTCCCACCACTACTAATTTTTTTTTAGAGACTTCTTTATTTTCTTTACTTCATTGTCTGAATATAAAACATCTTTGTGGTGCTATTGAGGAAACAAACACAGCCGCTGATGCGTTCGCTGGCGCAGGTAATTTTCTCATGAGAGTTCTGATGAACCGATGTCTGTATCTAGTTACTCTAAACTCTGTACCGACCATGTAGAACATTAAAGACGCATGAAGACTGTCAGTCACTCAGTGTTAGCTACCTCGTCACCGGAACTGAGAAAACCATGACACTACATGTAAATCTTTTGTTTCACACAGGTGCTGTTTTGTAAGTAGTGTGACTTTTGTGCACTTCTCCCAGCTGCGCGGTACAGGGCAGGGTTTGGGGATGCCAATAAAGATCTCTCTGTCAACAATGGGGAGATGAATGAGGTGTCATGTGAGTGGTGTGTGGTGATTTGTAATTCTTTTATTTCCCTTCAAATACAATTATGGTCCAGTTAAAAGGTAGCACAGAATATTCGACTTTTATGCATGTCAGCTCCCCCTTTGCAGTATCCTGGACATATATGCTCTTGAAATCCTTTTTTTAAATACTCAGTTCTATAGAATAAGACGGCTGAGTGTGCCTGTTTGCTTTGTATTTTTTTATTTTTTGCTATGCAACAAATTAAACTAAATGCTTGTTAATCCCCCTAAGCTCTTGTCATATTGATTCAGGTATAGTTAGGCTCTTTACGTTGGCCAGTTTTGCACCTAAATTCGTATTTAGATTAATTAACTTTTTACACGAAGTTTCCAATGTGAACAGTTTGTTTTACATTTTTCCTTTTTTTACTGTGCTTTTAAAGTAATTCTCTTGTGACCATTTGGTTCGAATTTGAGTATATTTATTATGGATTTGTTAGAATTATGCAAGGCATGACTGCCTGCAAACACCCCCAAGGCAGAGAGGAGGAGGAGGATGAAGAGGGGGGGGGGGGTTTCCACACTGGAAGCAGATGCGTTTCTTCCTTTGAAAATAAATATTGAAAATACTTCTCTCTGCCTGTTCTTGTTTGAGTAGACTTCATTTTGGATCTTTACAAATTTTCTACGATAGCAGCCTCGAGAGACGTGAAATTTGGCTTCAAGAGAAAAGAAAAAGGAGACAGAAGAAATCAGATGTGATTTTTTTTTTTTTTAAAGAGCACAGCTGTAGTAGCTGAAGAATCAGGACTCTCACTGAGTGAATCCCTCTCTCCCTGCCTGTGGTGATGTGCTTAAACACCCCAGTGGTTTAAGATGAATCTTAAATACAAGGGCAATCTGTTTAGACAGTGGACCTAATCTGAGCTATTGCACCTCAATGTCATAGTTATATCTCATGGGGCGTTCACAGAAGGTAGCAGTGATAACACAGCTAAAGATCAAACACAAAAGGTAGAGAGACTGCTAATGGGAGCGAAGGCCTCCAATGACTGGAACGTGGCAGGTTGGCAAATGAAGTAAAAAAGTTACCTGAGCACAAATGGATAGCTCTGTATACAGAAAGGATTTCACGGTGTTATAACCAGGTGAAAACATTTGATGAACATAAAAGGTTTTTAGGGTAAAGTGTTAGAAAGTAACACAACACATTCATTGTTAAATTCAGGTGACTAAGTTTCTTTTTGTTGCTATATTTCTTTGGTTAAAACTCAGTCACACTAGTAGGAGAGATACTGGTTGTTTGGTGTTTGCATTGAGTCTTTTTGTATTTACTGACCAATTTCAAGTAGTTAGAATGATCAACTACTTGCTCCGAGGTTCACTGTGCAGCACCCTCAACCTTTGGGTTGACCACATATGATTGCGATTGCACAGGTGTCCTGGTGGGAGGCAACCTGTATCCAAACAGTCCCAGTCTGATTCAGACAGACTACAATCACATGCAGAGAAAGCCAGGCTGCACCAGTGAGCACAACTCGCCCCCTATGTGCCTCTTTGCAACCGGGGGCTATTTTTTATTTATAAATGCAAGGTTGCCAAATGCCTGATTTTTGCAGTTAAACTTCATCACTATTTGTGGAGGAACTCTTTAAAATCTATCCATTCAGAGTTGACTTAATAGAAGTAATTAATGTGAATTTCTGTTTATGCAGATGACAATTTGCAGATTTCACAATTTATCATAATTAATTGCCGTACTATCCCAAGCAGATTGCATGAAACTGCCACATTCAACAACAAACTGACAGCAGACAGAAGGCATCTGCTTGGCATCGCCAGTCTTATCACTGACAACTAACTGCAAGTGGTCACAGACCTGGAGCCAGTCTTTGAAGCAACCATATCAAAGGTATTGAAATCGTAAGTTCATTGCACATGGTCAAAATCATTTTTGTAATGCCACAGTCTGCGACCACTGTGACTTCAGCAAGAGAAAAAAAAGGGATCCAGTCCTTGCTGTTAGTGTGCACATGCACTTTAACTAGCAAAATGACAGAGTCTATATTTGTGAGTGAAAACAACGAGAACGACACTGTAATCAATGTGATTAAGTTATATCAGGTGTTAAGATCTCTACTTCAAATGTGAAGAGACACCTGCAAGCTAAGCACAGTTCCACAACAACCCCAAGTTCTGCATCAGTTAAAGCTTTCACCCTGAGCAGCATTAATGAGCTTGGTTCTGTGGAAGAGGAGATGCTATCAATATTAACTTACTATCCCAAGAAAATGTCAATATATTTAGAGGCAGTAGTACAGTAGTATTACACACCCTGCAGAAAGCTAACCACGCTAACTGCAGCTACCATTTACAATACTGTTTACCTTTCTCAGTCGGTACTGCTGTTACACAGACCTGAATCTTAACCCTTAAAAGATAATTAGATATAGTTAAAAGTCACAAAGACATATTGGCTGAAAGAGGCATTGTTATTGCGGAATAGAGGGCAGTAGCATGTAAACCATATGGATGCTATACTTCCTGTTTCTAAGAGCAGTTCCAGGTTTTTTCATCTTTCCCTTTGGTGCGTATCTATAAATCAAAGCTGATGGCAATCACACACAAAAATATTGTGATTGCACTCGGAAAAATTCAAGGGCGTCAATGTGCATTAGCCGTGCCTATAGAACTATAATCATTCTGCCACTAGATGAAAATGTTTCAAAAACAAATGCCATATATAAATAAAGTCAGATATAAATGATATAACAGAGAAGAATCAGTGAGGGGCAGTTTTCATAGTAGGATTTTCTTTAATATCTGTAACAGCAAGTCAATGCAACCAAAAGTGAAACAACAGGAATAGAACTGGCTGGGCAGAAATAAAAGAGCAGAAAATGAAAGGTAAACACCGAAATGGCAACTCAATCTGGTCAAAATCTGAACAGAACAAAGGACGAAGAGCGGAAAGGTCACTGAAGTAAAAAAAAAATATATATCAGGCTGGATTAATCAACTACATAACATATGAATTAATGTGGAGTAAAATATGCGATGTTAAAAGCTCAAAGGTTTTGTCACAATATAGATTCCATTTATTTTTCTTGCCAGCTTGTGTTTGGCATACAAACAGGAATGTGTCGACAATACAGAATTCAAACGGTGCATACACACATATGAAAATTCTGCCACAGAGTGTACCATTGAACATATCGACTATTTACATCTGTCCCCTCCTGTGCAAGCAAAGGTACTCAAAACTAACGCCTCCATACGCATTTTTTGTCTTTTTTTTAATACAAAAATAGTTCTTTACTATAATGGATCTGAGTTTACCTTGAAATATCGAAAACCAATCTAAATGCAAATGCATATAAACCTCAAGATGAAAACTGTGACATCTTGACTCAACCGTGGAGTGGATTTTGGCACTTCTTCTTCATACAAACGGGTTAAAAGTGCACCTCGAAGGGTTCATCTTCTCAGCATCAGCAGCGGCTGTCTAGCGGGTCCAGAGAGAAGACGGCGCCCTCTAAGGTTAGTCCCATTTTGAACCCCTCCTGGAAGACATGAAGCCACATGACAGGCAGGATGTCATTTCTGTGAGACCACACAGGGCTGGTCTTATTGACAATCAGGCCCGCTGGAAAAACCTCAGAGGTAAAGATGAGCTAAACGACACTGACACTGCATCATGCTGGGTCATGCATTTTAGACACGATCAGAGACGGCAAGGCATGAATCCTAAAGGGAAAACTCAATTATAGAAGATCAAAGTAAGCTGAGCTTATTTTGCAAATGAGGCCGTCATGCACCCCCAACATTGTTTATGTGCAAAACAAATATTTTCAAGCTTAAGAAGTGTGTATTTGTTCTTGTTAATCAAAAAGACACAGAGTAAGTCATGAAGAAAGCCGAGCTAATGATGCTGCCACAGATGCACTGGCAGCGTCGGTGGATTCTGCAAATGTGAGCGCGTGCAGCTGCGTTCAGAGCGTGCAAGACAAAAACACAACAGCACGAGCAGAGGGCAAAGGACTACGAACCATCTCTGCCGCTACAAGTGGGAGAGAGAAAGAGATACGTTCAGCTGTTAGTGATTAAGAAAAGGAAGAACGGGGAGGAGAGAAACATCAGAGCAATGCTGCCCCCTAGTGACGACACGCTGCCAAAGCTCAACAGGTGTTTTCCAAACTGAAGCCTGGAAGTCACAATTTTTTAAAGCAAGTGTTGTCATTTTGACAGATTCATGTGAACATTGTGTAACACTGCACTAATAACTGTGTGACAGCATGAAGAGAGAAGCTACAGCAGCTTTTCAACCCCTTTTTTTTTCTCCATATCCCGCTATTGCAAACAGAAAAAAAGCACCGCTACAAATCCACTTAATTAATCTCATCTGTTAACAAGGCTGCGAGGTGTGTTTCTAATAATTACCAATTACAGGACAGGAAGCCCTGCAAATAAATACCACTGACTAAAGGAAACTATTTCAGTATTACTTTTGTAGTTTGTTAGGAAATGATGGATCCACTTAATTCCACTTCTGCACTCACTGACCTTTAACAAGAACATACATTTGTCTGTTAACACAAACCAGTTACAGTGGGTATAAGATAAAATTTACACACTTAAAAACTCTCCGTTTTTGGCAATCCGCACAAAAGTTTGAAGACACAGTCTGAAAGCCAACGTTTATTTCTAATAAGCATCTGTTGCCTGTTTTTTTAATTACAGATCTGACTACAGTTTTCATTTATTGCTCCATCCCAACCACAACAACAATCGCTTGATCTCGCTCCTCGGTAATATCACATTTTCATGCAGGCAGGAAAACACGTCAGGGTGATACACTAAAGACTTTTTATTAACACTCTCCTTTATAAACACATTAGCGGTTCCGTGTCCTCTGATTAAAACGAATAAAGGAGCAACTCGTACCCATCATTGAGTCGGCAGAGGATTTCACTAAACACTCCCTCATTAGATAATTCCTCACAAATTGTTTCTATGTTTGTGCGACTGCATTTTTCTACTCAAACATTATTGATTTTCAAAAACTGTGTACTGTATAATGGAACTGATTTGGAGGCAATTACAGCGGTGCGCACTGCTGTTAGACAACTGGAGTTTGTTACTAGGTTCAGATGAGGCGTCATTCTTGATGCGCAAAGCCTTTATTCATGAAGGGAAGGGCAAAATGTTTAATCTTTAAAGTAATGGTTGTGATAATGATCTTCTTAAAAACAAGAAAACAGTTTCACAGTTTAAGCAGCCTGCCTGCAATTCTTCTGAAAGAGACACAGCGATGAGCTCACCTGCATCTCATCCAGCTTTGACTGGATGTCTGGAGGGAAGTCAGCTGCCCCGCAGGTGAACGGATCAAACGGCTCTGCACCAAACAAATCTTTACCTACGCACACAGAGCAGATCAACGCTGTAACGATCAAGGAGGTGGAGGGGTTAAAACACCAAAATGTTAAAAAGTTGTTCACTTACTTATATCTGGTGGCAATGTGGTGGGTGGAGGGGGTGGGCAGCCGTTGCTGGCCGGTGTGGGCACCAGGGGTGTCACGGGGGAGAAGGGAACCATGTCAAAAATGTCTGTCGACTGCGGCTTCATTGAGATACTCCCCGCCTGCATACAAAGTAATGGTTGAGCCACCGGCAGAGACCTGTAAGTTCACCCATGCACAAACTACACAGCTATTTTTTTTTTTTTGCATCAAAGGAAGGGAAGAAGAAGAAGAAGAAGAAGAAGCACAAGCACCACACAGACAAAGGCAGGAGATAACAAGGCTCCAGGGACAGAGAGACAGCACAGAAAGAGAGAAGCGGAGGGTGTTTACGCGAGGCCGCGGGATGCTGCAGCCCTCGTTGGGTTTAGGAGGAAGGGGAGCGGGTTTGGCAGGCGGAGGAGTTAGTAGCCCGGTGGACAAGTTGGACTCCGGTGAGCTCATGGGAGTGAGAGTGACAGAGGAGATTTCCAGACAGGAGAGCGACTTGATGCTGTGGCACCAGAAGAGAGAGGACGGCCTCTGCAGCATGTACGCTTCATTAGCCGCGTTTATGTGCAGCGGCTGAGAAAAAGATCGCAGACAGGAAATGACCAGAAAGAGAGAGACAGAGACAATATTATTCAGTGTTGTACAACAGGGGAGCTGTGGGTAATTGCATTCGCAGGAGGCTGTCACAAGTGCTGGCATTTGCCTCAATTAGATGCCGAATGTATCGCATTCCTCATCAGACCAATCAGGTGTGTAATTGCTTTGCTTCAGATACAGCTTAGACCCCTGCTGCCTGCCTCCAGATAGGCCTGGTCATTCCAAACTGGAGGCAGGGGCCGTGCATTTAATCGCACAAACACAATCAGCAAAGCCAGCTGTCCTTAAAAATACTTTTAAAACTCAACAGTTTAAATTCAGGAATCTTTTAAAATTAAATGACGGTTTAGGTTTTGTGCACCTCTGGTTCATTCACAGATTATATTATTAAAGAGTGCTATTACATTAGTCAGCTGTTTTGCTTTAGTCTACAGTAAAGGTTGACTGCATTAACACATAATGAAAGTCTTTGAATTAAACAGTTCAAAAGCAGCAAAATGCACTTTTGTACATCTCAACAATTGAGCTGCTGTGGCGGCGTTGCTTTGTCTGCTATAACAGACACTTCAGGTAGCTTTACATGGATATTGTAGCTGATATCATTGAGTCTTTTCACTGACTTTAGGACCTTTCTTCGCTCATATTACAGCCTATATTTCAGTGTAATGCAGTCACTCTTTTGTTCCCCGTGGCTACAGTAACTGCTGTTGAAATGGAGAGAAAGGAAATTCTAGTGTCTTCTGTAAAATATACTCTTCTAAACTGCAGGTTGGCATGCTACGCAGTTTGTTCTTACGGGAGGTACGTGTGCTATCATCAGCTGTTCTTCAAGCTCTTGCAGTTGTTTCTTTAGCTCAGAGTTTTCCGTTTCCAGTTCTTGAATCTGCAAAAGATACAAACCTAATGAAGACACAGGGAAGCAGGAGAATACAGACAAATATTCTAAGCCATAGTGCAATTTGTGTAATTTGCTTATGATACAGAATCACGTTCAAACTGCTCATATCTTTTTTTAAAAACAGAATTTGACACAAACTACAAAACACTGTACTTTAGCACACAGCCAATAAACTAACTGTTATTAAGCAATTAAGCTGTCGTGGTCAGTGATGAGATACTAAAAGGCATCGATACTTGTGAATACAAGCAATATCCATCAAATCTTTCCTGAAACTTTGCTGAAACATTGACATTATAATAATCAATAAAAACCCATGACGCAGTGACACCTACTGTTCAGCCTACTTAAGAAAATTTAATTCATATTATACCTGGAAGCTCATTGGGTCTGAAGCTGCACAGCTCCATGGAGTGCAGGCACAGTGAACGGTTAGTACCATTAAAATACACAGACTGTGTAGTCACACTTTCATGCAAACAGTGGGTTTGGGGAAGCTGTACACTGACTACACTGGATAATAACTGTCCATTGCTATGACATCTGTGAATCAGTGACATGTGTCTTCGGACAAGTTGATGAGTAACTCCATACAGCTTATATTAAGCCACAAAGGTATAAGATAGCACTGGCTAGTTAGCAAGCTAACTTCAGTGCATATTAACAAAATACACATAAATCTTCCATGATGTCATAACTATGAAATATGCAGAAATAAAAGTTAATTTTAAAATATTTTAACATTAATAAACACACCTTTAAAATACATATAGACTAGTTTAGTTGTTTCCTGAAGGGTTAGAGAGAGTTTAACAAATGTTACTGAAACAGGAATAATAATAGTGGCAACGATTGTTGAGTCATATATTAGAACACACGTGCTGCTGTGCTGAGTATTACCAGCAGGAGGCAGCAGAAGTGATTTTGGGACTGAATCACAAATAAACCGTAGATCCCAGCAAAGCTCCGCTCAATAGCTTTTTCTGGACGTTAGCTTCTACCATGAGGTCCTTATCAGCAGATGTTTATTCACGCTGAACAATTTGAACTCAATAATCACTAAACTTTCAACGCGGCTCTGCATGTCTGTGTACATGCTCATAAACTGCTGAGTTGGCAATATTGTTTAATACACTTAAAATACACGTCTGCTTAACCACCGTCCTCCAGCTGAGGTTAAAATACACGTCAGGCTGGTGTTTAACTAAAACATCACGTCCCCAATTTGATCAAATTTATATGAATATCTAAACAAATCCAATTTTAAACACTTCTCATGGGATGGCTCCGTGTTTTCAGCTGGGTGTACAATAATTTGATTACAGACTGGCTCTGTAACAACAGAACTCTGCGTCATTAATATTCATTAACAGGTTTTTTCCTTTTATCAGCACAGCTTAATTGTCCACACTGGATGATTTAAAACAATCAATAGAAACAAGCTCCGCATTAATTAATAAAAACATCAATGCGTCTGCACGGTGGTACACGCTGTCAGAGTGTGTGTCTGTGCGTGTGTGTGTGCGCGTGAGCGAACGAGCTCAGCGAGCCGTACTCGTTTCTGCAGGCTTCCAATCTGTTTCCTGGTTTCCACGTCTTTGCCTCCAGACTCCAAGAACTTCTTGTAGGCCAAGTCAAAGGCTTGGCCGATAGTTAAAGTTATCTCTTCTGCCTGGAGCACAAAGGAAACAAAGACTGGCTCAAAGACTCACTAAATGTCAGTACAGTTGCAGTTTTCACTTGAGCTCAAAATACCTTATTTTTCAGCAGTCTGACTGCTGTATTTCACATTTGTTTCCAAGAAAAACAAGCAAGCTTGTTGAAGCGGCAGAGACTTACACATTTTTCACTGTCAAAGACGTAGCAGAGGTGTTTGTTGGACTCCGAGTCTTTGCAGATAAAAGTAAATATCCTTTTATCGGTTTTGTCATCTGCGCAGAAGGATATTCTGTGTAACTGACAGTTATGCTGCACATCCTGGGGGGAAAATAAAGCATTTATTATTTATTCTGCATATGAGAGATGACTTCACGGTGTTTATTTTCTGTGTAATCACAGATGTATCACATATAGTTGCCTATGTCCTCTCTGGACTCACTTTTGTCTTGGGATCGAGTATCTTCACACCATAAATGGAGATCTGAAGTTCCACTTTAGGGGTCTTCTGTCCTTCTGACTTTTTGATATGCCTCTGAAACTGCAAGAGGAAAAATTTGTATGATGAAAGTGCAATTAGCATATAAGTAAGTATGCCACATGACACACAAATACAGCTCCAGTAAAAGCATGGTAAGACATTTTTGCTATAGCCTGGATATCTGTGTTTAAAGCTACTAATTCAATAGCAACCAGCTGAAAAATGTAGATACGATGAATGAGCGGTTTGTCATATTTCTGCTCAAAATACAAATACAAGCATATTATTGACTTGCTTTTTTACATAAGAGTTTTTACATGTCCATTTAGATGGACAACATACGTTTTGACTTATGAATTGTGTATGGAGTGACACATCAGTGTCCAATGTAGTGGTTTCTGTGCAAGTATACCATCAACACTGACACAAATACAAGAAAACAGCCTTTGAATAGCTGTCCACTGTAGTGACCACTATGTGTGAAAGGGTTAAAGCAAGAGCTATTAACATTTGCAAGGTGTCAATGAAAATCTGCTGTTTTGTGCTGGTGACATGACAGATGCAGTTATAAGGAAAGGATAGCTAAGAGTCTGAATCAAAGAGTAAAACCAAACCAATGAGTTAAGAGATGTTTAGACATTTAGCAGAGCTGAGATGTTATACTTTAACTACATTTCACAGTACATATTGTCATTTGCGGCACTGTTCGTGTAAAGATTACGATTACTGCAACAATAAAACTGAATGCCGTTCTGATCAGTGTAGACTCTCTGCGCAGCATATTATCTTTAAATGCTAATTGGAATTGATCGAGGGAAATGCAATCATTAAAGTTTCGTGTTTTACAGAAGAAATTAAAAGCGTGAACCGTTTAGCGGGTCCGTCTTTGTTCTGTGCCAAAAAACAGTGTTTCTTCGTTTTGTTGCCAAGTGTTATAAATACAAAGTGAACTTGGCAGCGAGTTGAGGCCAACAACCAATGAAATTAAACGCGAGCGTATGCTGTCAGTTGAGAAGACACGCAGCGAAGCTGATAATATGACAACTCCT
>VOQK01023593.1:0-13673 GCA_015052645.1 Benitochromis conjunctus | reverse complement strand
TTTTAATCTCAAGATACAGCACGAAGCAAAAGATTCAGACACTTGTTTGGCCTTTTTTGTGAGGGAGAACCAATCCACAAACAGCAACAGCATTAAAACCACTGACAGGTGAATGGCACTGATGGCCTTGTTACAATGACACCTGTCAAGGTTTGGGATATATTAGACAGAAAGTTAACTGTCATGTCTTGAAGTGACGTGTTGGACGCAGAAAAATGGCTGTAACAGAAACACAGCGACTTTACCAAAAGCCAGTTATGAGGGCTGGACGACTGGGTTATGGCGCCTTAGGCTCACTGATGCATGCGGAGAACAAAGGCTGACCTGTGTGGTCTAACATCAGGATGAAAACTGAATGAAAACATTATAAGCAGATGTGAGGAGAAAGGTGAGGATATGACTAAGAAACAAAAGGACACAGCATGCTCAGACTTTTCAGTGATAAGAAAGCAAATGCGTACTTTATCTCACTTCTTTGATTCTAACGGGGAACTTCCTCACCATTTCCACCTTAGACACCTGAGACAAAGCTCTATTCAAGCCAGCTATTCTAGACTCTGGTCTAGACGCTGTCCTAAATCCTATCAGTGCCGGGCTTCCGTTCTGCCACGATGGGTTATCAGAGTCTAATCGCCAGTGCACAGTTAAGGCACTTCTGCATTACTTTTACTTTTTAGACCCAGAAATTACCCCCCACCTTTTTTATATGGCTGCATATGAAGCTGTGCAGCTTCAGACCAGCCAAGTGTGTCAAAGCTGAATTCTGTGTGCCACTCAGGGAACATACATGAACTTTAAAGTAAAAGCATGAACCAATAATAATGACCTAGTCAGTGAAGGATGTTTCACCTTTTACATTTTGTGCATGCATGACTCGTTTACCAGAGGGAAAGCGAGCAACTTGGTGTGATGCTGAGAACTCTTGGGTCCAGGCATTCATACGCATGGTATTTTGCCATGTACCGCCCATTGGAAAACACTGTTTCCAGTCACACTGATCCCCGATGGATGTGGTATTCCCTGACAGAAGTGGCCTCTTTTAGCAGAATAATGCACCTGCCACAGTGCTAAAATTTTTCAGGCATGGATTGAGGGAACTGAACAAAGAGTTCAAGGTGTTTACTTGGCCTCAATTCCCCCGATCTCTATCCAATTCTGCATCTGTCCTTCGCTGGGTCAGAGCTCTTTTGGGGGCACAAGGCGGACGTACACAATCTCAAGCAGCCGGTTTTAGTGTTGCCATTGCTCAGTTAGCAGACTAACTCATAAAGACAGGAGGCTAAAAGAAGATATGACCCCACAAATTGAACCACATCATCATCATCACAAAATCAGTCTGAGATTACACCAAGAGATGGAAGCAACTGAGACCTAAAGCACTTTGAAAAAGTCAGCATTGTTTTCAAAAGCATCCTCGATTCACTTTCACTGCCTTCAGCGGTTACACAGTGGTGAAATTAGAGATACATGTTCACTAAGTATTGGCTCCTGCCATAAAAATGGATAAAAGAAAGTAATCAGAAGCTTTAGCATTTGCCTTCATTAAGGGTTCTTTTATATAGCCTCCAACACTAAAGCAATAAATTGATGTTTATATCATTTAATACATTTACATTTCAAAGCCTGCAGACACAAACATGACCAGACACGGAGAGTGAGAGGACAGTAAATGTGTGTTTTATGGAGATGCTTCTTGCTTGAACCAAACCATAAAGGTCATTTATATACTAAGTGATAGAAGAGTACATTATTTGACCTAAACCATGGAGATGTGCCTTTGAGGCTGTCTCTGAAGTTGCAACATTTTTTTTTCTCTGCACGTGGTCGCTGGAAGCACAGCTAAAGTCGCCTTGACTGCCAGTGTATCTGGGAGAGTAACCATGGAGCCTTGGTCAAAAGCAGATCAAATGTAATGTAACAATAGAGGTACGGGTTTGGGAAAACAAGTCTCCCCCTCTGAGTGGCCTCAGAGATTCAGCTCTTGGCAGGAGAAGACAGGGGGGGAGGCCAGCATGCAGCGAGCGCAGCCACATTACCAAGAAGCCGTGACAAAGAGAGCTGCCCAGGTTTCAGGCTGTTCCCATGCTTAAAGGTTTGATTAAATGTCTGTAAGGTTGAGGAGGATGTGTCTGGAAAGTAACCCAGGTTAAGTGCAATTTAGTGGGCAGGTTTAATGAAACCGTGTACTAAACACAAAGGAAGCCCTAAATTACAAATGAGGCTGTTTGTCAAAACGACTCATTGAGCACTTTCTTAAACTGTTATTTAGCAACTTATACTACCTATACAACTTTGACCGGTTCGATCTTAATTAAAGAAAACAAATATGGGCTTTGACAGTCAAATATAATAGAACTTAAAATTTTTTAAGTAAGTATTTGAAGTAAGCCCTCGATAAATGTTTGTTTTGTTTGACAAAGCCAGGCTAATTCATGTGTCTCAGAAACAGATGTATCATGAATGCTTAATGAGAAAGCTCTTAAAAGAAAACCAACAAAAACTCATCTATTCCCTCAGTTCCTCCACACTTCTGCATCTATTTTAGTGTCTTTCAGCCCATTGTTTTGGTTTTGATTTGGAATCACCTGCATAGCACTAATTGCCAATAAGACATAGTGGTACGAGATCTTCCACTCATTTAACTCAGGATTTATCAATAAAGATGTGGTTTGATGACCATTAGCATCGTTTCCTGTTTTTTCCAAGGGTAGCTGCATAGGCAGAGATCACCCTCACTAATTTCTGGTCCATTGTTCAATCAGAACACCTAAAAGATGACAGCATCTGCTCTGTTCAGAAAATATCTTCAGCGGTTACTCCTGGTAGGCTTTCGAGCAGTAGAGAGTTAACACTGCACTCCTGTCCACCTTACAAATTCACATTAATTGCTCTGTCTGGCCTCCAAAACTCCTGAGGGGAAAGTCTGCCTCTTAAAAGCTTCTCTGTGTTCAGAAGAATCCTAATGCCAGTCTCAGACTGCATGATCTGTTTCTCTGTGATGACAGTCACTCTGTCGGGTTAGGTTTTCACACAGTCACGAAATCTCACTTTTTCTGAATAATACCTATGACAACTGAAGTGGCGTGTCTGCATTTCAAAGTACTGGTATCATTCCTGTTATGCTTTGTCATGTTTACAGATGCACACAGCTGGCAGAGCGTGCTGTGCTCATACTGGTCAACATCACAGATGTCAAAAAACCATAATGCTTTCAGACCAAGTCCATTACAAAAAAACCACTCAAGATAAACCAATCAACTGCTGTCCATGATGGACATTTTCATTCCTAACGCCGTGGCCTGCATTGTCTGTACTGAGCCAGTATCGTACAGCCTGGATCCGGTATAACTGTGCGTACCTCGCCCCTTAATGCATGGCAGTTAGTCTTTTATATTATTACAGCTATGGTGATTTAATGATTTATTTCAGGCTAGCACCTGAAATAGCAGCTTTTATTTCAATCAATCGGCCCCTTTATTCGTCACATGCAATGTCATACTACATGTTACATGCAGTGAAATTGGACCCCTTCCGACCATACATGCACACATTGCACAAACTTCACATTGGGAAGACAGTCGGAGAGAGGTAGGATGGGTAAGAAAACAATGAAATACACAACAATGAGGGAAGAGGAGGAGAAAAAAAAGAACACCTCAGCACAGAAGCACATGAATCGTCACACCTTACAAAAACTCATTCCTGATGAGTATTTCCTGTAACTAAACTTTACATCGACGCTGAGACAGGGTGGCTGAACGAACTAACGTGCTTATCCAGCAGTTCTACACATCCACACTTAGGAGCTGAAAAACTCCAAGGGCACCTTGGTGCTGGCAGATGAGGGAGGGGAGCATTGCCACTCACTCCCACCTCCCCTGCTCTGAGCCCCTTGTCCAATCTGGTCACTCAAGAATGCTCTCCTGTCCTTTAGGCTACAGCTATCTAGAGAGTAGCTTTACCTTGAGCTTTCTGACTGCATCCTTTACAACTTCTGTGCCTTTCGGAGCTTCAACCTCTGTGTTTCCAAGGAACTGAAACGAGAACAAAAAGAGACACACAACTGTGATGCAGCAGTAAAACAAAAGAGTCACAGTATAGGGTGTAAACAAGTATTTAATTAAATAGCCCAATACAAAGAAGATGATGAAGAATACTTCTAAAAATTAAAAATAAAAAAAACAGGTGAGGTGTTAGTGTGTGCGTATTATTCAAATATAATAATGTGTCAAATCAATTAATGACCTCTCTGATTTGCTTCCCCCACTGTGCCCCACTTTGTCCTGCTAGTTTCTTCTTCATGGTGAGTCTGTCACAGTGAGTCTGTGGTAGGCCAAAGTAGTCAGGGTTTAAAGCACCTACATGTTTTAATAAAAATACCAATATCTGGCACCAGTGAATCATAATCTGTGCTCTAAGAGGAAACGGTACAGTGTACTGCAATTTTGGTATTCTGGCCTACGGACATCGGACAAAAACTAGGTAAACAAATGAAATTTCATAAAGGATGAAACAGATCTTTTGTCAAACTGTAGGAAAAAGGCTTTCTCAGATCAGAGAGTTTAAATTCTTTGGAGTTCCACGTTTAAGTCGCTAAAATCTCAAATTTGTCACTGCAAGTTCAAATAAATGTAGATGATCTTTTACACCCCGAAGGCATGGGTATACATTCTTCTTCATCATCATGCATTTCAAAAAGTTATAAGAGTGTGTTTTACACATGAGGATTGGTTGAACACACGCACACACGCGCACACACACGAGCAGCACTTCTGCTGTTCACCAACAGATGGAGCCGTTAACCTTTGAGCCTGAACATCATGCGCCCCATCTGGCAGCAACAGTTGTAATTGTTGCAGTCACACACGTTGCTTCACTGCTTCCTGAGCTTAATGTGTGGAGCCTGTTCCAATATCAGACTTCAAAAACACTGATGTCAGCGCCTTCAAAGCTGGCACAAACAAAATAACAGTGTCTCCCTTTGGAAGCTGAAAGCAGCTCCGGCAGTTTGACTGTCTCTGTGACACATTAAAATCTTTGTGATGCAGACCATGACTTGGCTGTGCTAATACCCATAAAACTTTGGAGTGTGCACTGCCAGCTGCTGTGGCTGTAATAATGAAAGGTGAAATACATAATTTATTTGTTTGTTTTTTTTTTATCTTGCACATGTCTGACGGTGCTATAAAAGAACCCTTCTGTCAAAAATCAAATCAATTAATATAACTTCCCCATCCAAAATGCGTCTGTGTAACTCTTCGTCAGCTGAGAGCCTCTGACGTCTTTCTAAATGCAGTAAGACAGGTGAACTAACACCAGACTGCAACTTATCAATAGAGCCAGAAGACAGATTGAGGATTCAGAGCAAAGTGTCAGCATTCTGCATCGGTGTGACAAATGTACTCTCCACACTTACGCTCATCTCTGGGAGTGCTGCTGACAGATGCCCAGAATAGAGTGGAGTAACACTTGTTCCTGACCAGTGCATTCTGGGCTGCGACTGGGGAGGTCTCACAAGGCAAACAGAGCTCGGAGGCTCATCCATCAACTGGCGCATGCGGCTGAAAACGAACCGGCCCTACCTCTCGTTCCCCGCAGAAAGAACTCACATTTTCACCTGCAGACACACGCGTGTCAGCCTTGTGGCAGGTCTCAAATGTTCACTCAGATGACACAACATAGAGCTCGGTTCCAACTCACCATCCATCCAGTGTTCACTCCTCCCAACTGAAAGTTCTCTCATTTTTTTTTCCGTATACACCTTCAGAAAGGGCAGGATCTCTGCTGTGCATAATTTAAGTGACTTGCGAATGTGACATGATTACTGATGAAAGACACGGCAAATCCAGCAGCTCTGAAATTCACCCCTCAACATCCTCTTTCCTCTTTGAGCCCGCAGGTCAATCACACTGAAGCTGCTCATGAAAAGCACCGTTAGAATTTGTATAACTGTCAGATAAGATCAAAGAATTGGTAGACCACCGAAATCAAAGCTCACTTCAGTCTCAGCAGTGGAGAGACTTCCTGTGTTACCTGTTCTAATGGATTGTCTACAAAGTAAGAGTTCAACTGTAAAATTGAACTCTTAATTTATAAAAAAAAAAAAATGCCTCCAACAAATCATGAACTCAAACATGATCAATTAAAGTAATTTGATATACATATTTTATTCCTCTTAGGAATAAGTTCAGAAAAAAATTACGACCAAAGAAAAAAATCATTTCAGTCATTTTCTAGCGCAGATGGAAATAACTTTCAAATCTCTTTCCAGCTTCTTTTAATTTGCTTGTTTTTCTTTGCTTCTTTTTTCACCAAAGGGATGATCACTTAATTGTGATTTCAGCAAACAAAAAACATGAAGTCCATCATTCTGTGTATTCCCAATTCAGTCTTCCGACTACCCGAACGATCTTAAACCATAAAAGAGATGCGCACGCTTTAATCAGCCATCAGCCACCAGTTTCAGTTCCAATTACCTCATTATCACCGGCACACATTACCAAAGTTATTTCTCAACCTATAGTTACAGCAGGGGCATCACGGTGGGTGTTTGCACTGTTGCTTCACAGCAAAAAGGTCCTGAGTTCAAATCCCACCTGGGGTCTTTCTGTGCGGAGGGTACCTGTTCTCCCTGTGCCTGCTTGGTTTCTCCCTTGCTTCCTCCCACAGGAAGAGGGAGGAGGTCTGTCTCTCTGTGTTAGCTCTGCAACAGATTGGCAACTTGTCTGGGATGCACCCAAGCCTCTCGCTCTGTGACAGCTGGGATAAATTGAAGGTTTTTGTAACTGGGCCAGTAGATCGTTGCCAGAGATAAAGTTTAGGGGAGTGGCTAATTTGATTGACAGGAGTTCTGACAAAAGGAGCTGTAGTTTGCAGCTGTCTGCTAGGTCGCATTTAACAATGTAAGATATTCAATCATGTTTGTGATGACCTTAGGTTTCAAAACATTAGTTAATTTTGTCTACTGTGTGGTGTAGCTCCACCAAGAAATCCAGATTTCAGTGAGTCAAATTCTAGTATTTTCTTGTTATATCACAGTTAAGATTTGATCTCAGGTTCAGTTCATGAAACCTTTGAAGTGCCGTCAAATCGAAATGATTGAAGTTATCAAAGATTTTACGTCTTTGTAAACGTTTGAAAATAAAGAAAAAAAGATTCATTTTCTTGAGGCTAAAAGAGAGATCTCTCTGTGCTCTAACTATCTGGCACATTGTTCAGTGAAGTGCTAACTAAGCTTATTTTCACAGTCCTGAGTGCTTGAAACCTGGGAGATCATGCCAAGCACATTCTCAGCACTTCCCCCCAATTCCTTCACTGATGAGCCCTTTACTCAGATCTCAGCAAATTTAACCAGACGCGGATCTCATCAGTAAAAGCCGACAAGTATAGGCACTGCGAGTACAGGCACTGACAATGTGCTTTGATTTTAGAGATGTGCCTTCTGCCGGTTTCCTTTGCTGCTTTGCTGCATGCAGGAAGGGAGCTTCAGCAGTTTGCGGGGATATTTCGGAGGCAGTCTTGGAGTTCCACCTCCGTTCCAGCATCGCATTTGTGAAGCACAAGGATGTAGGCTGACAGATTTTGTGCCTCATAGGAGGAAAACTCTGTCGAAATGAAGCAGAAAACCAGCCTGACAGGGGAGTCCTCCCAAGGGACACGGTCCCTCCTTCCAGGGGTGTTCGCTGGATATTTGAAAAACATCTTTTTTTTTTTTGTGAGTGTTTTATAGCAGATCCTGATTCCAGGCAAGCCTGAGAGTCATTTCATTACAAGTTAGTCTTGCATCAGATCCGAGAGTTCTCACCTATTTTGACATATGCATGTGCCACTTTACTTAAATCCCCCTCTGTTCACACACTCATTAAAAATAAACAAATCAAGAAGGCTAAAAGACACAGAGTCTCCTTGAAATTAAACTTTGACGAGGAAGATTTCCTTCCCCGCATCACAGCACCAGGAGGCAACAGCTGCTATGAGAGACGAATACAACGGTATCAATTTTTTGACAGTACTTGAGGTGTGCCGGGCAGGGAATTAATTTAAACACCATTCAAAATCCAGATTATTGTTACGTTGAGGAGAGGGGCTGAGGTTTATCAGTCATCTCTGTCAGGAATTTTTATGCAGCTCCAACCTGAAACAATGCATCTATGGGCAGTGAAGCTGATTTGCTGGACAATACCAGAGAGTGCAATGAAAGGCCTGGTGTTTATCAGGGGAACTGCATTGTGGGACACGCAGACAGAGAGGTTTAACAGGCATGACTGCAGGGAATAAACACAGACAAAGGTGGGAGCCACAAAAGAACCGACTTTTGTTTCAACTCGCAATAGAAGTGTCACCATTTTTCGTTGTTTCATTATTTCGCAGTCACCCTGCTCTGACAGAGCTCATTAAAATGTAGCAGGCGAAGAGAGATACCTACCTTGGCATTGTAGGCTATGTAATGCTTGGCCAAAGCTTCTGGGGTGTGCATCCATGATTTATCTGCAATGATATAGACAGCTGACTCAGTATGACAGACTTAATCACCAAAGTTAATATAGTACAGGTACAATTAGCCACATACATTCAGTTCTTAAATCTGAGGCAGTGAGAAATATTTTCACACCTGGAAGCTTCACATCACGAGTACAGTTCACCGCCACAGATGTGAGGGTCTAGCAGCATCACTGGAGCACCTTTTTAGGGGCATACCAATGAAAGCTAGGCAAGGGAGAATGTTGATTTTAATTTCACACCTCGAGTTATCCAGCATGAAAGGTAATTGGACCTGTGACTTACTGGTCTAAATCCCGCTTCTCAAACTGTGTGTGCTCAGACCGAACGCAGCAAATTTCAGAGGCTGTGCACTGTATTCAATAAAAATGCAAACGCATGGAAGGGAACAGAGCCCGGCGTGGTCTAGGCGGAGCAAATTAGGGGGGGGGGAATGCATCTTTGCAAGTGGACAATGTTTCCATTTCACATAAGCATGCGTGCTCTGTGACTCCACTTCAAAATATAGAAAAACAAGATGAAAACAGAGAAGGTAAGGAGTGGAGGACCTAACAGAGCAGACACAGTGAGAGTGCATTTTACCAGTTAGCTACAATTAACGTAGCCAAGCAGGCTATATAGAAAACCAGCCAGACTCTTTGTGTTGCTGTCACCTGAGTCGTCGCTAGGAAAAAGTGTGTATTCCAAATGTGGACACCCATTAAGATGTTTTTGGAGGTTACCAGCAGGTTACCTGTCTCCAGAAGCAAGCAAACTAAAAGTCAAGCAGCAATTAAATTGATTTTTTTTTTAAAGTGTTGGTTGTAGCAGTAAGGCGCAGCTTTTACTTTGAAGGCAAGCAGTGTCTGTTACACATTTATTTAACTACAGCTCAGAAGGTAAAATAGCGACAAGTTGGTGTCTTTTAGACAAACTACAGGCGACCACAGAAATCTGCTTGTAACCAAAGAAATCACGAGGCGGTTTTTGGTGCAGCACGCTCTTTGCGAACAATTTACTTACACTACATGTCTGAGTTTACTTGCTACTCATGTCGACTGATTGTGCAAACTCTCTTTAACTCTCTCTTTGCCCTCTGTTCAAACAGTTATTTGTGTTTTTAGTGTATTAAGTTTGGTTGTTCTCCGGGGTGTGAGTACAGGTCAGAGCGTGGTAGTGGGATTACATCTCTGGTCTCATCATTTGTCAATGTTGTCAGCTAGGTGAACTCAGCAACTTTGTGTTGTGTTTAGTCACATTAGTTGCAATCATAGTACGTGGGCGTCTCTCTTCCATTGTAGGTGGTAACCTGTGTGTTTGATTGTTTCATTTTGTAAACTAGAGTCCTAATTTAAGATAGAAAGACAATAAAAGAGGCTATAATTTGGGGTGTCCAGATGCCATTGCATGCAGCATGTTTGATTTCTCAGTAAGATCCACTCCTCACTCTGACGGCCAGTTTAAAAACAGCAACGTGGTGACAGCCAAAATATTCAAGCTGTGGCATGACAACCTATATACGCTGGCTGACTGCATCTTTTATCTACAATTTATGGGTTTACACAGCCTGAAAATAAGCAGTGAAATTCACACAAAATGAATAAATTTGCATTGTATCCTTATTAGAGCACCGAATTTTAATAATCCTGTATTTACCGTAACTTGATTTGAACAGTTTTTTTAGTCAGTTACTGACGCAAGTTTTCTGCGTGTTAACTTTTAAGTGACAGAAACATCTGGCAGCTTTTGAAACATCAGTGCATCATTAAATAAATAATATTTGGATGCATAGAGCATGCAGTATTTTGTCTGTGATGCTTTGATGAAAAGTGACCAGTAGGGTGGTCTGCTAGTTTGTTCAGTGTTGTCTTCATTCTCTATTTGCAGAGCTAATCAGATGTGAAATTACACACAAATGGAACCATTCGTTTGAAATGGGTCCATCAGATAAAGAATTGCATAAAGTAATATTGAGCTTTGATATGTTCTTCTGCATTGCTAGCATTGGTTAAACTGAATTAAACCCTTAAAATGCCGTCTCTCTCGCTCTCTCTCTGACAAAAGGAGCGATAATCTGTGTTTAATCACTTGAGTGTATTTTTTGGGCAAATCATCCCATAGTGCCGAAAGTTAGTGATTTACAATTTGCCCACGAGACAGTCTTTGAAGATTTGCACCTACACGAAGTGAGCGGTGGTTCAGAGATCATCACAGGTCACTGATGACACAATCCGAAGCATCCCATTATGCCGTTTTCAGCATTTCTTAATCACCCACTGATTAAGGATTCTTTTGGCTTTTCATTTCCACATTCATAAACGGCTTATCGCCTCGTAATGAATCGTGTGACAAAAGATGCATGACTGTGACCTTGGGGCACTCGGCTCCTGTAGGTTGATTGCGTTAATCAAGACTTTGCAAGGTGCAAACGATGTGATGTCAACTTTACCGTGTCCTCTGCACAGGTATGCTAATTACTTTGTTTACATTCATGTGCTGGCTAAGTGGCTTGATGAATTTAAAGTCTGTTCTAATTAGTGTTAATTTGGTGCTTTGGAGCTTAATTGTGACTGCTTAGGGTTGCTAACCTACAATATTAATCTCAAAGAAACTTTTGCAAAAGGACATGTAATCATGTAATGACAAAATGTTTTTGTTAGAATTTTTGACATTATACAGTTTAATTACAAGAATTAAGTGCAGAAGTCTTGAGCTACCTGTCATTATTGTGCTAAGGAGGTTATCTTTTTGTAGGGTTTGCATGTCATTCAGTCCTTCTGTAAACACGATAGTTCAAAAAGTTTTAAATACTTCTCGTATATCTGGTAGCTATGCAGAGTGGGGTTATGTTAATAATCCATTAAAATACGGCTTCGATCCACCGAGTTCTTCAGGGTCACCTTAATGATTTGTTGGTCAATAGTTGAAAAAAACCCAACAAAACCTTGTAACTATAAATGTGGTGCTTATTGTCAACATACAGAAAGTGTCGCATAAGGATTTATAATATTACATCATGTCTGACCTCTCCTTCAGTGTCAATAGATTGATCTTAAGGTCAAAGTGATAAAAATGCCATATAGCAGGATTTAAATCTACGTTTCTTACTGCCATCGTTTGTATTGAAAACACATCGGCATATAGTGAATGATATATGGGGATTCAAATTATCACATTACTTTGGACCTCTGACCTCTTCATCAAGGTCAATTGAGGTCAAATTGCCATAAATGGCTTTCATCTTCAAAACTGATTAAAATTCGACTGTCTTTGTTTGCATTGGCAACATTTATGAAATGATACTGGCGTATGGGCATTCTAAATATCACATTAAAGTCTGCATTCACCATCCACATCCCAAAATGTTTTCTATCTTCAATTCAAGTCAAGAGAAGAAGAATGAGCTGCCTTGTTAGTTAGAAATATCCTGTAATATTATATATCACCTCAAGTTACTCATATCCAGTTATTTACAAATAACTCATTTTATTACTAAAAAATGAAAACAAAAATGTAAAACAATGAATGCTACACATGTAATATATCCATATAAATAAAAAAAATAATATACTAAAATCATTGAAACTAATAGCTTCAATTTATGCCAAATAAATTACTATGGACAAATAACAAAAGTTTATTTTTGCTGCACTACTAGTATGTTAAAAACAAGAAAATACAATATACAGAAAAGAAGTAAATACTGGACAGAGAATAAGATTTGCACACTGTGAGTCCTTCTTGTTTCCTCCTGTTTTGCTTCAGAGGAGCCAAACTTTCTTGTAATTTTTTTGGTTTCACATTTGCAAATTCTGTTTCAAATTCTGCTGCACATATATCCCGTTTTCCATGCAAAAGTTAAAAAAAATGATTTGTTGCTCGAAACTTGTCACAGTCTTCTACGTGTAACTGAAATACAGGATCTTGAGAATTTAGACAAAAATTTTGTTTAAAGTTGATTTTATGCCTCTGCAATTCATAAAATGCCCACAGCCTTACAGCTAAACAACACTAACACATCAGTGTGGCGGTTTGTTTGAGTTTTCCAGCACTGCACTGTGAACTTTTCTCTGCTTAAACTGTATTCCTTCCAGGTTTACTTAACAGCTGTGCAATGAGATTAAACCTGCTTACACCTTGCAACGGTCTCCTCTAAAGCACAATCAATTTCTTAGTGGGAAGCTTGAATGAAAACTGACACAGGAATGAGGCACCTTCTCTCTCCTTTTACCGCAGCAAACACTAAACTCCAAGGACTCGAGAGAAAGGACGGAAGAGAAGCTGTGCGGGCTGACACAGCCGCACGGCAGGTAGGCTGGCATTATTTTAAGGTGTCAGCACACACTGCTCTGATGAAAGGAGAGGGGGATGCTTTTTGTCTCTCTTTGCTGTTTAAAATGGCAGCTATGTGAGCGTGACAAAAACTGGCCACAGTGATGTCTACAGTTGAAATAACTGTTGGGGCGTGAGGAACAGTCGTGGAATCTGAAGGTCAACTTTGTGTGGATGAACTGTCAAGTGTTGGGTGAAGATGAGGAGATGAGGGAAAATTTAAGGGCTGACAGCCGGAAAAGTGTCGCTGCTCCTCTGTCACAGTGTAATGTACTTTAAAGAGACAGGTTCTGTTGCATAAAGGTCACAAGTCCTTCATGCATGTTTACTGCAGCTCCAACTTTTAGTAACCAGAGCCGTCTTCACGTATCTGCCGCATCACAGAATGATCTCCTTCAAAAACAATGCCTATTTTATACTTATTTGTCATCTCTGGCTGATTACATATGGTGTTATTTTTGTGCCAGTATTCTGAGCGCATGTAAAAAAAAAAGTTTTGCATTTTGAGGAGAAAATTATTTTGAGGGAAGAAAAGTTTAATTTGAGTGAACAAAATTCATTGCTGCGTGCAAAAAATGTATTTCAGTGTTTGCTATTATCCATACACACACACAATAGCAGCCCCTCTGCTCAGTTTTTGCATTTGCTCTTGCTCAGATCTCTGCGGACCTGCTCTCAGTGTGCCGCTCCCGCTCTCAACATCTCTGCTCCGTGCGCGCTCAACTCTTTCTGTACACACCGTTATAAATGCGCCACAAAACCAACCAATCACAGACTTGGATGCAAAAATTCTGATTGGCTGTTTTGGTCTCCAGTCAGCTCGCTAGCTACTGTAGCTAAGCGCAGCCAAATATCCCAGAATG
>VOQK01023589.1:0-14016 GCA_015052645.1 Benitochromis conjunctus | reverse complement strand
TCTTTTCCTTTTTCCCCCCCCCCCCCCCCTTTTTTTCCCCTCTTTTTTTTCCCCCCCCCCCCCCCCCCCCCCTGATTTTTTTTTTTTCTGTTGTCTCCTCCCATACCCTAATCTCACCCTTCATGTTATCTCCACTCGTTCACCCCTCTTCTGTGCTCGCCTCACTCCACCCATGGGTCATTCCCCCTCCTCTTTCTCCTCCCTCTTCCCTCTCATCCTAACCTATACCCGTTCTCCCTCTCGCCTCCCTCTTTCCCCTCCTCCACCTTTCCCCTCCCCTCTGTCATTAACTAGTATATAAGAGCATCACATCCCTCTGTATCTCTCTCACACACACACACACACAGTGTGTTTGCAGGGAAGGGGATATTTCAGGGGAAACTAGGAATTGCACAGTCCACCTGCCCGTGAAGGAATTATTTTCCTCTCTGGAATTTCCATTTAAGAGGTACAGCATTTACCTTCATATAATAACAGCTGGAAATATGCTGCAACTAACATTTAGGTGTACAAAAATCTTCTGGTAGTGTTTCCTGAAGGGTGTTATGCATATTTTAAGCTACTGAACAACTGCAGCATTCTCCAGTGTATGGTTGTTTAAAATAATATTCAGTGAAGCATTTAACTCTTTTTTGATTGGTTGATATCTTTTTTGTTTCTTTTTACTTAAAATTTGTGTATTTATTTTTTATACTGAATAAGTCCAAAAAAGTCATTTTTGGACTTATTCAAATACATAGTTGTGAATTTAGTTCTGAACCTGTTTGAAAGAATTTTATGAAAAGTTTGTTGAACAGTTTTATGTCTTTTCTTTATCTTTATTTATTTCATGTTTGGCAAATGTGTAATGTGCAAATGTTTCCACACCAACAATAAAACTTCATCACAGCTGTGAGGCATGGTGGAGGGAGCATCATGGATTTGGGGTGACGTGCTGCCCTAAATGGCCTGTAAACAGAAATTTTACAGTAGCATATGACCTGTACCTTAGGAAATGCTCAAGTGTCTGTCTGTCTGTCTATCTAATATTGCTGCACAATAGCAAATCTTTTTGCTTGTCTTTCATATCTTTTCCCAGATCTTGGATCAAAATCTTACCCATCATCAAAAGCTAGTGATATTTTCATTGTCACTTGATCTGCATAATATTTTCCGACCATCAGCATCACTTGTGAGCCAGATCAACACTGAACAAGAAGACCATGACCAGCAACTACAATGTCACTCTCATAGGTCCTGCCCCCTGGGGCTTCAGGCTGCAGGGAGGAAAAGACTTCAACATGCCCCTCACCATCTCGAGGGTAAGATTAAACTGCCCATACACACATGCATACACTTAAAGGCGGATAACCAGCATTGTCTTCAGGGTGATAAAACGGTACACATTTATTTTATGACAACACAGGTACATACAGTCATTCATCTCAGAACCCTTGTATTATTTGTACTATCAACCTGTCTTTACTACCTTTCTTCATTTATGTACCCCTCTTGACTGAACCCCCCAGCCACACCCAAGATAGCTCAGCTAAATCATATGCCATCTGTCATGTATTGACCACACAGGAAAACTTTTCTTGCTTTCTTTACGTTCCGCTTCACTTTGAGTGTCTGTATTGAAATTGCAGCAATCAAAGTTCTGGCACACAAGTCTTGGCATCAGTCCCTCTGTAACTTGATGGTCCCTTGGTTTCCCTGCCTTTCAGTGTCTACTCATAATATTACCTCTTATTGCCCCCCTCCCGTCTCTTCTGTTCATTCACACTTCAACGTTACCACATGGTCACATACACATATTCACAGAGTATGCTTTGCTCATTACTTCCACTGGATTGTGATCTTAAAAGATGCGAATCCTTCCTTATGTTGTTCAAGCTTCTGTTCTGATCCGCTACACTGTGCCGTGCCCTCAAACACACACATGTAGTGCATTTACACACAAAAGTCACCAAAACTGGCAGGGTACAGACTTATAGCAACATGAGCCTGATGATGAATGGCTTACTAGGTTCTGTGCCAATCCCCTTTGGGGCCATTCTGGGTTGCCATGTTTGTGTTATTACTTTGGATGTGATACTTTTCCCACTAACTGAAGCCATGTGAATTTTTTAACCACGGTTTTGTGTGTGTGTGTGTGTGTGTGTGTGTGTGAGTCTGAGAGTGCAGGCATGGACACAAAATGTTGAAAGACACTATATGTAAAACTGAAAGGAAAAAACTGAGAGAATCCAGAAATAGAACATACAAATTGAAATAGACATCTTGTACAATAGCAGCATTTTAAATTGTAAATATAATCTTGTATGAAATTAGTTCTTTTGTGTGGAATTAAAGTTAAAAATGATGCATAATGCATTGCAAATGCTGCATTCCAAAGAAACTGAAAGAAAAGAAGAAGAAACTGTGATGCTGAGATTGATTATTAAAGACTTTAAAATATGCAAGTAATAATTGACGATCCCCTTTGACTTTTACTCCAACGTCACCGTGAAAGTTGTGTGATTTGACAATTTAAGATGCCTTGCGAGCTTGTTTTGTTATTTTTCTTCTTTTGAGACTGCTTAGATGTTGAGATTTCCTTAAAAAGTGTAAAACAACTATTGTCTGAATCCTACAAATACCAATGAATCTTAAAAGATTTGGAAATACTCAAACTGACTCAAGTGGGCTCCTTATTTAGCTTGGTGTCTCTAAAAGCAGATAAATGCAGATTAGCAGAGATGAGGTAGAGATGGGGGGTGGGGTATGGGAGGTGGTATTCAGTACACATAAATAATGGTACGCGCAGTATACACAGGCTGAACTTGAAGAAGTGATGACAGGCAGTCAAACATATGTCACTTAGCAGGTCATCTATCTACATGTGCTTGTCTGACCCTTTGATTTGTATTATACCTCTATAACTTCCTGTTTGTTTTTCTCTCTTGTTATTTGAATTTATGCACTTCCTAATTCACTTTGCCGTAGATGTTCTTATGTAACACGTATCTGACTCGATGAGGACATGCAGTTTTCAGTCATTAGTTTTAGAATCCATGCAACACTTAATCTAATCAGCTCTGTTAAACTGGGTTCATGACGATAAGGGCAGTGCTTCTGACCGCCTATTACGGACACATAAACATGTATACCAGTGCGCACACATACTACTCTGCCAGTCTAACCATAGAGTTGGTTCTGAGTGGAGACCACAGAGTATGGGTTATTAGAGAATCCTGCACAACTGCCAGACCACAGTTACCCTTGCAGCTGCTGTTGCTAAGCTCTATAAGCATGTGAATATACACTTTGTTTAATTTATGGCACTCTGTAGATGTAAAAAGTACCAGTATTGAATAGTACCACCATTGCATCATGGCATGTATGTCTTGAGGTTTCTGCCCATTAGCTATTGTTTATGCAACTTGTCTTCACATCTTCTTATACCTTGTTTTTTTTTCTTTTGTAGTGTTTAAAAACTGTTTTATAAGGGGCTGAGACTGATGGTGCTGCTCTGCTAATGGCCAGTGAAACACTTTACAATGGTCTCCCTTTTTGACATTGTCCAGAGATGGAGAGAAGGAGGTTTAGATACAAGCAGAAAGTGTGATAAACATGGGTTGCAGCATATTCCTCAAGCTTGCTGCACCTTTCCAATATTATTTATTTTCTAAATAATTGGCATACACTGTAATGCACAACTGGGCAGTATAAGCCTTATTTATAGTGTTGAATGCTTATCCTGTTATTTGAAATGGATTTCAGTAAGAATGAAGGGTTCTGCCCAACAAGTATCTGTTTATATGCTTAAAGAGAGTAATGGAAGCAGTATCATTATGGTTACATGCCTGTTTATATAAGAACTGGACTACCTTGCCCTTTTGTATAGCAAATGTTTGGATTTAGATATCTAATAGATATCTCGCTGAAAGGATTTTTGGAGAAAATAGTTTGTGGAAAACCTCAAGCAAACCCAATTAAACCCATTTACTGGGAAATCTATTTACTTCTTTTATTGATGCAAAGAGACAGAAATACCCACCAACGGTACATTTCCCAGTTAAATTTACAGCTCAGTGAATAAATATTTAAACCTTTCTGAGGGTAGTCCATTTACAGAATCCACAGCTGAAATAATTTAAGGGAAAGCAACCCAGGGGAGGAGATGCATTAAGCCTCTAAGAATAGATACATCATCTCGCAGGTCAGCCCTCACGAACACACTTAGCAGGAAGCCTGGTCACAGAGCTGTACCCCTATTTTAAGCTGCACTTACTGTATTTGTGGTATATCACAAAAAGACACAACAAATACGAACGCAATTCTGGGATAATGATCACACCTTTGTAAATATGGTGATCTGAAGAGTGTATAGTACTGGGAAAACTCTACAAGGTGTAATATACTTGGTTTATTTATCATCATTTGTGCCATATATGTATAGTAACATGTTAGAAATAAATAAATGTATATGCTTGGTCTAACAGTGCATTCTTCTATCATAATGTTTCAATAGCAGGATTGTAGTTGTACAGTGAGTACATCAAAATGAGTAGACAGCCAATCTATAATAAAACCTTTTCATGGAAGAATGCAGTTCCTGGAATTGAATCAGTGATGGCTGGCTCCTGCTTCCCTAGAGATGCTTTTCAACAGGCGATGATAACAACTGACCACAGGGATGGGTCTATTTCAAATATGTTTTAGTTCTATACATAGTTTCTGTCTTTCTTCCCTTCCTCCTAGTCCTGATTTAATGTCTTCCTCCAACAGAATTTGTTCTTAAACTCATATCATCACCAGGGGCCTGCACTACGGAGAAAGTTCAACATACCCAGGATTTGTTTTTGTTACCAAACCAAACTGCCCTGGCTCATAAACCAGAGCTGCTGAATCTATATATGAGCATGTTCATGTAACCACTAACATGGAAATCAAACCGAACCAAAGATTTCTCACAAAAAAATTAAAAAAACTGTTATTCTAAGCAAATGTGATACATGGCAACTATAGAAAGCTTTAAACAACACAACTGCTGGAGTAAAAGCCAAGATGGAAAGTTGGCAAAAAGATGCTGATTGTGTAAACACTTAAGTTATTAAGGCATAGCATTAACGACAAACCCATCACTTAATCACAATAAAACCAGTATTTTTATGTGATATAAAAGTGTAATGTCACAATATCAATGTTATATTGAGTATACATATGGTGTTACACACCTCAGTGATGATTTAGTAAAAAGTGAGATACTTTAACAACCTCCAATAAAGCAGAAAATGTGCAGCATATGCAGGAAAATTGTGCTAAATCACTTGTGGAAACAAAAAACACAGTTGCGAACAACCAGGCTATGAAGGCATGCGACGTGGCAATGCTAGCAGCTTGTGATATGCGACCTAAAAGTAAACAAATGACTCAACTGAGTATCTATCGATGGCTAGTTAGACTCTAAAATGATAGGAAGAGCAAAACAGTGGATGGATATTACTGATGCCTTGACATGATGGTAAATAAAGGATTTAAGCATCTGGTGGAAAAAAAACCACCCAGGACACAACATCCCAGGTGGAAAATATTTTTCAATTTCAGTTTTATTATGTGACAATAATATGCAGTCTCCTGCAGACTTACAAGGTTCATTTACTCTAGTTATTATTGTTATTAATAATAAAATATTAAGCAATTATGTTATACTTTTGCTTAAAATTTCCAGAGGAAACACTACTTAGGCTACTTTTTTGCTTACATTTGACTTGTGCTGGGTCACTGTAATGGTGCTACTAGCATCTTGTAGCAGTAGAGTCACACTATGGATTATGCAGTCTGTAGCTCATAGGTAAGGCAGGCTGGGAAGGACTCTTCATTTACTTACTTAAAAAGACGTCTGTCTGCAAGCTGCAACCATCAATAAATGAAATGTTATTGAATATTTTTTATATAGCATTGGATATAAAAGACAGTGTAGGACAGTTTTAGCTTCATCCTTGCAGCTCCAACCTTGGCAGCGTTAAAAACTCCAGGAGCCAGCATAGAACAAATAATGAGGTAAGCTTTGAAAAACCCAAGGTTGAAACTGAACTTACCTTGGTCTTTCCAAGCCCCACAAGTCTCTGCTCTTAAACCTGTAATGCTGAGATTTCTCATCTTAATCTTTCATACCAAACTTCACGAGCCTGTTGACAGCTCCTCCAAATGACTTAATAATGCTTAAATCTATCTTAATCAAAACAATTCCCATGCTTCCCTCTGAGTATCTTAGCTAAATAGTCCCAGAGCCAGAATCAACAACTTATTATTTCCTCCTCCATAAATCAGTCTGTCAGTATGTATGTGTTTGGGTGTGAGTTGGAAAATGCTATATTTGAAAACTGTTACACAGTTGACTTTTCTGTCGTCCCAGTAGTGTGAGAATTAATCTTACTCTCATTACAAGTTGTGAAATTTTATGTGTCTTGTCAATATTTGGCATTTGCTTATCACGGCTTTTTATGATGTCACCAGTTATGATGTCACTTGTCCTACATGCGTACATGCATTTCATGTCACATTTAGAAAATATGCTCATCTTTCTTGTATGTTAGGTTATTTGAATGTATCGCTGGCCTTACAATAACATCTCTGACTTCACCAGTAATGGATTAAGTTATTTCTTTGTCACGAAGGTTTAATGTATTACAATATTTTTTTTTCAAAACACTTTAATATTGCAAACAATAGCCTGTTTAATGGACTAAAAGAAGACTTTTATGAGCCCCTAGAACAACACAGCCAAATTCTAACACACTGCAGTGAATTCACAATGAAGAGACTAGAATAACATATTTTAAAGTGTGGCTATAATGTGTTTTCCACAGTAGCTGCTAAACCCGTCATGTCTCCTTTGCCTTCCTCTCAGGATACTGGCCACCTGACTGGATCATGTTTATTCAGATTAAAGTTGGTTGACTGTAAAGATTGACAGAAATAAAACTGAAATTGTTCTGGGTAATACATTCAAAAGAAGCAAAAGAAAACATCTGGTATAACAGCAGTAGCTCTCTGTTCTCTTTGGCTTTTGTTAAGCTTTGCTTGGACAATGTACTGGGAAGCTAGACCCTTAGTCTTTTCCTACGTAGATTTATAGACTTGTTCTGCATGTCTTAGTGTACCAAACAGAATCTAAAGGTTAATATATTATACACTAAGCTGATCTGATGTTTTTCTGAGAAAAGAGTTATTTCTCCAACTCTGTCCTTCTAAGTGATTCATGTTACTTCCTAGTGCCTGATTCCCTCTTAATGATATGTGCTGCTGTGATTCTTGAAACTCATCGGTTACGAAACAAGAAGTTTCTATTCCCAGAACACAGTTGATGCACTCAACAATAAATGTTTTCCCAGGTCCTGGTGTGTACAGTTTTTTTGTTGTTTTTGTTTTTTTAGCCATACTCATCTACTCATTTTTTCACCCAGTTTACTTAAAAAGATATATCTTTTGGAGTTTTTGATTCTTCATATGTTCGATTGATCTATTAAACTATGTCGATGCAAGTGAAAATCCAGGCTGTATTTTCTTCATGTGAATAATTCCTGGTACGGTGGGTCTGAGAGGTCAAACAAACTACAGGTTAAGGAAACACCAGCAAATAGAAAAACACTGCACAAAACACGATTAAACACAAGAGAAATAGAATACCCCCCCACAAAAAACTATAAAAATAGGCAGGAAACAAAAGTGTTTTGGGGGCGCAACAGTAAGCTAACAGTAAACAGCTAATAGCACAATTTTTGTTTTATTTTTTTATTTTGTTTTGTGTGCTTTTGTGTGCTTTTGCAGCATTTTTCTATTTGCTGGTGTTTTCTTTAGGTCCAGTCTCTCTGATCTCCTGGGCAATTACAAATTTCAGGGATCTACAGATGGCACTAAAGCATCAATGTAAAACAAACCAACTTTTGCATTCTTTTAAGTACAAGCAAAGTCTTTCTACAGTTGCAATTCTGATAAGTTACTTTAAAAACCTTTAACAGATTATTCATTTGGCTTCCACTTTTCTGTACACAACCAAATCAAAAGAACACCGCTGAATTTTAATAATACTCATGAACCCACATCAGTCAGCTTATGCTAAATAGGGACGCTCCTTAATTGTAAGCACGACAAACCTCATATCCAAAGCTTGATAGTTATTTATGTCTAGTGTGTTTGGTGGGTTTTGCCAGTGTAGCTGCACTACAGTTCAGTGGGAACTCAATCTGATATAACCATGTCTATTCTTCTTCTACTTGCAATTTTATAGTCTAATATTTGTGTGAAATATTCACATTTAATTCATTTTCAGGAGTTTATGTTGATGCTTATGTGTAGTAATGTGTATATTTCTATACTTCAGCGATGTTATGCCTTTAGATTCTTTTATCCGTCGCAATTTTCAGTGACTCAACTTCTAACCCCAAGCAGTGAGTTTGCCAGCACCAGACTGCAGCCAAATCAAGTCAAATCTAATACTTGTAACAGCTGACAAAGACCAGTGGATTTTGTCGAATGAATACCAGATTCCTTTTCATAAAATTTCAAGATCCTGCTGACAAACCTACATGATTTCTGCTCTATTCAGGGCCATAAACTGTGAATGAAACATTGCCTTACAGTTTACTATGTGTTACTGATTGGGCCATAGAAGTAGGCTGACATGGTGGCTGACCTTGCACTTTATTAATCTTCCTCTTTCTTTCTGTAAACCTCTCTCTGTTTCTGTTTATGTGAATCTCTCATGGAGATATCTGTTGCTATTACTCTATCTGACTGCTCTTCACTTTTTCTGTGCTTATCAAAAATATTCATTATTATTTTTGCATTTTTCTGTGTTGCTACATTGTTTCCGGTCCTCATTCACTGCAGTGTAATGCGTACTAAAAAATTAATTAATTAAATAATTTGTATATATTTAATTTTAGTGAAATTCCAGAAGGAAAAATTATTAGCAATGCAAACATGCAAGTTTATGATTTCACTGGGTGCCATAAGCTGAGGATATCCTATTCCAAGTGGATTAAAACAATTAACTAAACAAAGAATAAACAAACAACAGCTGAATGTTAGCATTTATTGAGCCTTGGTAGTAGTGCCTAAGTAGATTTCTGCAAATGTTAGTACAGTGGCATTTAAAGGAAAATAACTGGCTGTAGAATAATAGCAAAACTAGGATTTTAAGGTTGTACTGCTAAGTAATAGCAGTGAGTAGAGTCAATGTTAAACATTGATTCTTTTTGTTTTCATGCAGAAGTCTGATGTAAACATGAAGTGCATAGGAAAGGATCTTCTTGATGTGGTAATACCACAAATCAAACTCTTGTTGCTCTTATACTTTTGCTGGAGGATGTGCCAAACTTGCTGCTAACTGGACTTTATTCTCAAAAACAAATTATTGTCTCAACATGTGGTAAGAAATATTGATAATAAATAACCGAACGTCAATAAAATAAATAATTTAAAAAACCCATTAGTAAAAAATATATAGAGTGAAGGGTAATTTCTTGTCATGACATCAGTAAAAGATAACTTAAGTTCCAGTACTGAAGCAGCAAAACTGAACTAAAATAGGACAATTCTGAAGGCTTCCATATGGAAGCAGCTTTGTGTATGTTCGAGTTACAGAGTATTTGTGTCTCAAGCTCTCAGAGAGTGTGATGCGAACCATCTGCCTGTCATCTTTGTCACTATTTGTGCTGAAAGCAGTCATTGTTCAAAGCACTCCAAATGGTCAGTGTATGCTCAAAGCAGACAATGTTGTGGCACATCAGTAAGCTTTTATTGCTATGTGTTGAAACCCGAATTTTTTAAAGCACTTAACTCAGACAGCATATGCGTTGAAACCTGACATTGCTGGAAGCATAATAGCAAGTTCGTAGGAGATGGCTTTTAGACATGTGTGTTTCTCATTGTTTTGGAACAGTGATGACACAAGTACCGACCCCTTTGCTTTTGCATGAATATTTAGTAAGGCAGCTGAATTTCACACACAGAGTGCAAAGTCTTGAGCTGCCTCTCATCTTTTTATATTTTGCTAGGAAAATAGCAGCAGCAACTCATTAAATCGTGTTCAAAAGTATTAATGTTTAACAGAGAAACCCCCAACAATCAGATGAGCCCCACAAGCAAGCACTTTAGCGACAGTGGGAAGGAAAAACTCCCCTTTAAAAGGAAGAAACCTCTGGCAGGAACCAGGCTCATGGAGGGGCGGCCAACTGCTGTGACTGGTGGGGGCTGAGGAGAAGAGGACAGGACAAAGATACATTGTGGAAGAGAGCCAGAGATTAATAATGACTAATGATTAAATGTAAAGTGGTGAAAAAAGATGAGTGAAGAAGAAACACTCATTATGGGAGGATCCTAGCAAGGTAGGCAAATTGCAGCATAATTAAGGGAGGAGTCAGGAGTCACCTGATCCAGCCCTAACTATATGCTTAATCAAAAAGGCACGTTTTAAGCTGAATCTTGAAAGTACAGAGAGTGTCTGTCTCCTGAATTGGTAGCTGGTTCCACAGAAGGGGGACCTGGAAGCTGAAGTCTCTTCTTCCCACTTTACTTATAGTTGTCCAGTCTTATTGGAGGACATTCAAATATATATTGGGTGCCTTTTGTTACATTCTCCATCAAGATGACCCCACACTGCTTCATTATTGTTGAG
This sequence comes from Benitochromis conjunctus, assembly GCA_015052645.1. NCBI lineage: Eukaryota > Metazoa > Chordata > Actinopteri > Cichliformes > Cichlidae > Benitochromis > Benitochromis conjunctus. The sequence goes on along the minus strand of VOQK01023589.1, from coordinate 3,368 downwards.
GTTTGGGCTCTGGGGTTTCCACTGATGATGGTTTGATGCAGACGCATCTCTGAGGTCATGAGTCAGGTCGTTGCTGGATTTTTTCATATTTTTTTTTCACATACTCTTTATCTGTAGATGGCTCTTTTTAGGCCTGTCACTTCTTTTGTTCTCCACTTGTCCACCTCCACAGTTTCGTCAGTTGTTTTTAAGGACACACTGCACGCCATGCCAAGAAACACATGGAAGTTTGTTTGAAGTTTTGTGCTAATAGTTCTTTTATATCTGTCAAACTGTGTCGTCTTGGCATTTTTCATAGATTCAAATAAAGAAATTCCAACAAATTATGTGTTTTTAAAACAGGCCGCAAGTAACAAAGTTCCTGAAGATATCATTTAAAATTGGTTCTTTCCTAAGTTGTCTGTTATGAATATACGCAAGACTGGTTCATTCCTTGAGTTAGGTCCCTGAATGCTTGAATGATTCATAGGCCAATGTTAAATTTAACAAAAATAAAGAAAAAAATCCTCTGAAAAACAAGAACACGGTAGAGCTGAAAATGAGTGAAAAGTCATCCAGCGTCTAAAGAAAAACCTTAAGACCTTAAAAATGTCTGGAGAACTATTGCTCAAGACTAATTTTTTTAAAATTACAAGAAGGTCTGGCTCCTGGGAAGTTACAAGTAATGAGGTGTGACTTTTGCACAATAGTGTCTGTTGATTTGTTGAAGAAAAAAAACTTTTAAAGGCAAATTCTTGTTGCCACTTGAACTACGAGGATTTCCACACCACCTTAAATACATAGACATGAACAGTTCTGTTACAGCCTCTCCCATTGCCTCTGACATCAGTGGCTCAATCTTTGGGCCAAACAGTGGTGTGGTTCAAAAAAAACAAACCCCGGCACTTCTGTTGCCAGCTGTTTGGCACTTTTTATGGTGGATAAGGCATTTTTACTGGTTTCTTAGAGAAAAGATTACAGGAAGCACGTTTCAAGTTTTCAGCATTTGCTGTCAACTGAAGCATTGTTCCTTTTGACATTGGTGTAATGCGTGTGCGTGTCATATTTGTGTTAGATCCGAAGTGTTGAAGCTGCTGTTTTCTGTCATGACCAAAGCAACAGAGCCATAAATCAAAAAACGTGGCAGTCTCCAAGTACTTGACTTGTTGCATAGATAGAGTATTTGAATTTCTGTTTCTGATTTTTCTTGGATGAATTTCACTTTCTTTGATATAAACATTGAGACGATTTTGAGCTTTGGAACATTTTTTTCGTGATAATTTCGAACAAATGTTTGCCTTTGGAAACAGATTTCTTACCAGCACAAATAATTGCTTCAGACATGTGGATTTAAGACATACACGATAAATTCATACAACCCAAATAAATAATCTTCACAAAAAAATCTTTACTGTTTATGGAGTAGCTTTAAATCAATTCAAGGCAGTTGTATAGAAACAGGTTACTTTTACTCAGAAAGAAACAGAGCTGTGTTTTGTGTCTGTATGTGGAGAGGGAATTTATGTGGGTAGGGGGGGAGGACCTGAGCACTAATTGGGGAAAACATATAATAGCACATTTTGTGGTGAGCATTTGGACCATAACAGTGCCAGAGTGGTTAGCTGGAACACACCCCTGGAAATGGTTCAAAACATGCAGCACAATATCTACTCGGTGGCATTTTTTTCTTTTCCTTCTCTTTCTCCCTTCATTGCCATCCATACCATTTTAATCAATGTTATGTCAATCCCTCATTATGCTCTTCTTCCTGCCCTCTGTGCTAGAGAGCGGTGGTGAGTGATGTTGCGTGTGTTGAGCTAATATGACTATAAAAGGTTGGGGCCGCAGAGCCTTAACACTAATCCGGGTGCAGAGCCTCTTTTATTAGCCCTGCTTGTGTCTGTCTGTATTTGTGTGTGCTCGTGTGTCTGTGAGAGAGCGAGAGACAAAGATAAAGGCAAAGGAAACACACTTAAACCCATATTACACCATCCCATCCTTGATTGTCATTCTACACTTGAAGTGATATATAGTTAGCAAGCTGGAGACACATTTGTTTTCAAGAATCTTCTACAAAAGTGTGCGTTTTTGTGTGTGTTCTGTTAGTAAAGTGGTTTGTGCGGCTCTTTTTCGTGCTGTCAAAAAAAAACTAATGACCTCACTCCACTTTGGACACACTTAGAGCGTCTGTGTGACCAAGAATGGACAGAACTACATCTGCAAGGTGTTGCTAACACTATTCAGTCCCATATAATTAACAACAGAACATACAAAAAGCTGGGTGCTTAATTTAGTTGCTTAGATATAAATATGTCATCGATATTCTTTTGTAAATTGTGAATTGAACAGTTTATAAAAAATGCTTTGGTAAGAAAGGCTGGACTTTTCAAAAATCATCATATACATTATTTCACTGCTAATAAAAACGATTAGATTTTCCATGATTGTGTGAAAGTACTTTTAAGTTAATCTATCCCTCTTGTTTCAGTATGCACACTCTCTTACATAACACATAATTTGAACTGTATCAGAAAGGAACAGCCAGCAGTGTGCACAGTCCATGAAAAATCAAGAATGTATAATTAGATGCTCAACCAAATGATCTGATTATATTTTCATGTGGCGTTAAGCTCATTTATGTGCACGCTAAATGCTTAGCTTGTTTACAAAATATGCACCTGTGTATGTTGAAGCCCAGTTGAACAGCAGAACCGGTATTCAGCATCAGATTGTGTTTTTTTTTTTATGTTTCTTTGCTTGAATCTGTTTCAAATTAACCAACTTCCTCCAGAGTGGAGTGATTAAAGATTGTTTACATATTTAAAGTTTAGCTTGAAGATGAAGGAATACACTGAAACACGGAGACAAGAAAAGTGTATGTAAATTTTATGATGCGTGTAAAGTGAGAAATGTCTGGCTAATATTAGCTAATAAAGCCCATAAAAGTGGTATGTGTCTACACCACGGAGCGTCCCATTGTCTATTTGTCACCTTTTTAACAACATTTTGCATGGGGGATAATTGCATTAATGCTTTTTACTGAGACTAAATTTACTTGACTTCATCTGTATTGCGCAGTAGTGCTTAACCCTTTCATGCATGAATTATGACAACCTCAATCAGGATTTTTTTCTTAAGTATTTTTATTCATCTTTAGGCATGAAAAGATGAATTAAAATACTTAAGAAAAAAATCCTGACTGAGGTTGTCATAATTCATCCATGACAGGGTTAAATAACAATAATTACAATGAAACACGTCATACATCTATAGTAACATTAAACGACCAGCGGGTGGCAGAGTGTGGAGTGACACATCAGTGTCCAATGTAGTGGTTTATGTGCAAGTATACCATCAACACTGACACAAATACAAGAAAACAGCCTTTG
>VOQK01023588.1:0-14318 GCA_015052645.1 Benitochromis conjunctus | reverse complement strand
ATATCCATGTGTTAGAATGGCCCAGTCAAAGTCCAGATCTAAATCCAATCGAGAATCTGTGGCAAGATCTGAAAACTGCTGTTCACAAACGCTGTCCATCTAATCTGACTGAGCTGGAGCTGTTTTGCAAAGAAGAATGGGCAAGAATTTCAGTCTGTAGATGTTCAAAGCTGGTAGAGACATACCCTAAAAGACTGGCAGCTGTAATTGCAGCAAAAGGTGCTTCTACAAAGTATTGACTCAGAGGGCTGAATAATTACGCACACCCCACTTTTCAGTTATTTATTTGTAAAAAATGTTTGGAGTCATGTATGATTTTCGTTCCACTTCTCACGTGTACACCACTTTGTATTGGTCTTTCACGTGGAATTCCAATAAAATTGAGTCATGTTTGTGGCTGTAATGTGACAAAATGTGGAAAAGTTCAAGGGGGCCGAATACTTTTGCAAGCCACTGTAAGTACACGTGTATCTGACTGGTAACACAGTGAGCGATGTTTGATGACGAGTGATGTGTAAGCAGCTCAAAAAGGCCTGCTTAAGAGACTTAGAAGGTACGCCACTGCAGTAAGTTAGTAGGCCCGGGGACGATGAGGCTCACCCACAGTGCTTTACACCTCTGGTTGGCATGTCTCTACAACGCTGCGTGAGTGGGATGGTGTTTGCCTCTTCAAGAAACAGGAGGAACAAAGCAGTTTCCACTTGTCACTGGACTCCATGACTGATGTGTGTTTCTATGAGGGGTGTTTCCACTACACCTTCAGTGTGATGCTGAAAAATGAAGCTGCTGTCAGTCAGATGTTTCCAGATGTTCCTGCGTGGTGGATCAGACTCTGTAATTCATCAGTTTATCAAAGATCTCATCACTGACTGACCTGCAGCTGAAACCATGACAGAGCCTCGACCGTGCCTCACAGATGGCTGCAGACTCTCAGTGTTGGACCTCCTCCTGACCTCCTCATACATACTGACTGTGATGTGGATCCATCGCTCCATCAGAGCTGTTCCTCTGATCTTCAGTCCAGTTCTTGTGTCATTTTCATTCCTCGGTCTTTCCTTCTGCTTCCCTTCACTGAGAGCATATCTGATGAGGCTTTAGTTAACAGTCGATACTGAAGGTCCTGTGTCAGGTCTGTGATGGAATTCACCAGTAAGTGTTTAAAGTTACAGTTTTTAGAGCATGTGTAGTGCCATCTTGTGCCAGTACATCATGTGACATCTGTCTTGTTTGGATGATGAACTGGACAGTCAGAGAGAGGCGGCCTCATGGAAGATGCTCATGGTGAACATGACGAAGAGTTTTGGGTGAGTGATGATGCAGATGAAGGAGTAACTGTCTCTCAGGACTAAGGAGCTTAGGAAAGAAAAAAGTGTCTGGACTTCTTTAAGTTGCGTGAAGACGTTTCACCTCTCATCCGAGAAGCTTCTTCAGTTCTATGGTCAAATGGTGGAGAGTCCCAGATTTAAGCCTTATGGGAGTGGCCCAACCAAAAAGGACAATGGACCCCCTAATGATCCTCTGCCTAGTCACACGAGCCAAGGTGTGAAACCGGTTGTAGGTCACAATCAGCCAAGGTTTCGGGTGAAACTGGCCTCACCCTATCATGTGAATTCCTGAGGTCTCTCAGGACCAAAACAGCACCGCGTCCATTCATAGCTGGGAAGGCTCTTTCATGTGTGCTGCTATGAAGGTTGTGGCAAATGTCTAGTCCAGCCATCAACCACTGAGAAGGCTTAAGAAGGATTTATCCTGCAGATTTAGTCCAAATACATCGATGGCCATGACCTCACCTGGAACCCTCAGGCTTTGGTTCGGTCACCATGGAGTGCAACACCTCCATGCTTCTCTCACCACTGCTGACAAGTGCACTCCATTTCTGCAGATCTGTCTGGAATGTCTGAGTATTGCATATTCAGAAAGCATGTTTCATCCCTGATGGAAGTATGAACAGTGAGTCTCACTCACACACGCGCGCGCACACACACACACACACACACACACACACACACACACACACACACACACACACACACAGGATGAGCTGTAACGTACACCTGAATGAGGTTTGTAAGCAGCTGTAGAGGAAGCACCGCCAGGCTGAAGGAGCCTGCCATCCTTAACCACATCACCACTCTGCACCTGTGGTGACCTGATGATGAGGTGTGAGCAACCTCCCCTATAGAGGAGAGCGGTTGGCGCTTGCTTCTTTCAAACTCTGCTACCTTTGAGCTCCTCTGAAATGTGACCTTGACAAAGTGCTTCTACAAAAGTCTGAAACAACAAAAGTGCAACCTACAGGACGTCCAAGAGGAAGAAGTCCCTGAAGGTGACCTTCATCGACGTATTGCAGCACCGGAAATAGAGAGGAAACCAAAGGATGGTGAAAGTGGCACAGACAGCTGTGCTGCACAGCAGGTTATCAGTCTGTCATCGCACCGTGAAAGTCAGACAGGACTACAGCTTTGGAGAGGACTTGTCTGCCATGGTCAAACCCCGGCTCAGCATAAAGGTGAAAAACCTGACCAAGCTCTCTGTGACGGGACGTCCAAGCAGATTTTCATGTTCAGGAAAACCCCAGAGAGGACAAACTAACAGAGCACACCCGGTCTAAGAGTATTTACACTGCGGCACACAGTAATTACTGAATGCATGAGTTCTATGTTTAAATAATTCCTACATTTCTACAAAATGCAAACATACATTCAGGAAAAATCAGTTCCTTTCGTGTAGTTCTTTTTCAAACTGTTCAAATATGTTGAACTGGATAGTTTTCTAATTCAAGAGTGAAAAATAACACATTTCATTTTCTGCAGTGTGAAGACTGTCCAAAAGATACAGGCAGCTGTCAGTGCTGTAGTATAAATGTGACAATTCTAGGTGATTTTCACAAAGGTTGACCTCTGACCTTGCGGTCAAGGCCACTGGGTTTTGAACTCAGCGTGTGGAAGCTCGTCCTCACTGCCACTTATTAAGATCACATCGGTCGGACTAGAATCAGTGAGATGAAACGTCCTGGACACGAGTGGAGGGTACAGACTGATCCATCTGGGCTGCAGCTGGACCAGCTCCTTTATTTTGTTTGCTTCCTTACAGTTATCATCACATAGTATATTATTGATGAATATTAATACATGAAGCTGAACACAGGAGCTGAGGGTCACACGGTGTCTACTGACACAAACCTTCACATCAGACTCTTCAGAAACTTCTTTTTTTTAAATTAAAAAATCTGAATGAAAAGTCATCACATTTAAAGTTCACTCCAAATATGAGGAAGGACACGAGCTTTGATATCACACAGACAGCTGCACAGGGATCCACCTTCACTCCCCTGAAAACCAGATGAACTTGACATTAAATGAAAAACATGTGTCTTCTTATTTAGCACAGAAAACAAGAAATACAGGAACACTTCACAGTAACGCTTCACATATAAAGGCACAGTAACAACACTGAGAGTTTATGGTTATGACATTTTCACTCCCTGTCTCAATTAATGTGATGAAGAAGAGCTCCAGGTTATAAAAATATAGACACAGACTTTATTCAGATTTACAGGCGATGCTAAATATTGTCAGGATTACATCATCACGGGTCAGAACCCCTGAAGGACACAAAGATGGGAACTAACTGTTGTGAATGTGTGCATGTGGGAACACTGTGTCAGCTCCAGCGATGGTGATCTGTAGTTTGGATCTGAAACAGATGAGACTGAAGCTTTCAGATTTCAGCTGTCCAGACCATTTTCAGGCTCAAAGCTAGCAGAGCAGGATTTTTATCCAAATATTAAAAATAGTGGGCGTAGTTAAAATAATCTTAGTTCGTTCAACCCAATGAACCAAAGTTAAAAGCCTGCATTGTTTGACCCAGAATCTACTGTGGTGGTGTGACAGACGCAAACCTACATCATCCATAAACTACATATTACACATAATTAAATCTGAAACCCCACACCCACTCTGCCGGCTCCACCTAAACAGACTTCTCCGAGTGGCTCCTCTTCAGGCGGTCGGACGAGCCGCCATCATGTGAGATCTGAGGCGAGAGTCCGGGCGGAGCACTTCCACGCCGGTAGAGGAGGACGTATGACTGGAAGAGAGGGTGGGATGGTTTACTCTGACAGCAGCTCAGACACAGCAGCTCTGAGCTGTGATCACGAGTACATGCACACACCAGCATTTAAATAAAAAACACCATTTAACAATAGCAGAAGTGGTAAACACTGATTATACAGTGTTTGAGGCATTTTGTCATGTGACTTTCTGTGTTTAGGAGAAAATATTTACCTGAACCAATCAGATGGACTGCATCATATGTAGCCACTGGCTTGGATTTGTATCATCAGTGCGTGTGATTGATAAACTGATTAAATTTGATTGATTTGTCGCTGTTACCAGAGTTTTGGGGAGTCTTGTTTTCAGTACACTGAAGGTCAGCCGGCTGCCGTAGACGACCAACGCCACGAGGAGGAACGCCAGTGCGCAGAAACCCCCCAGCAGGCCCACCAGCATGTACACTGAGAAAGAGAAGCAGGGTCCAAGTGTTAAACATCCACCTGCACATTTACATGCCTGAGAGGAAGTGCTCGCTCTGAAATCAGGTTCCTCTTTCAGTCTTCAAACACGGTTCATGTGCCTGACTCAGGGCGTGAGGACTGTAAACACGTATGTGCCCATACACGGTAATAAAACCGAGCTCCCGTTGGCTGTGCCGGCCACACCAATGCGACATTATGTGAAAATACTCTAAAGAAAAGCTATCACATACTACATTAAATTCAAATGAACTGACACTCTTGAGTTTCCTTATATCTTTGAGCAGTGAATATTTATATTTAAGTACAGCTAACTTATCAAACACTATGGTGTGGCACGAACAGGATTTCTTTATCACCACACTCAAAATAAGCTACAGCAGTCTGTGGATTGTGCTTTTCTGTGCTGCTGGGAGTGTAACGCGTGAAGAAGTCAGAGACTTCCTGTCACACTGTGGACGTTTAAACAATCAGGTTCAGTCGTGTGCTTTAGCGCCATCATAAACATGTAATAAACAGCGGCTGGTGTCTATTTTTGTGGACTCTGAACGATTCAGAGCACAAAGTAATCCTTCATCTTATACTAGACCCTGAAACTAGCTGTTTTAACTCCCCCCCCCCTCTTTAATCCAACTGTCTTTCTGATTGGGTGTCCTTTGTTGAAGATGCTCTGGTGGGCGGGGCTTTTGACCCCCTCTGTGACATACTACAGATGCAGGAGAAGAAAAAAACTGATTAGAGAACAGAAAAGTGGGTCACTTCAGCTGTTTATACATCAAAACAAGATGAAATTAGAGTTGTCATATAAATAGCTCACTAAACTGAAAGGACATTAACCAGGAGAGTGAGTTTACAGCCACACGTACGTGAGTTTCTGGGTGGGGGGCTGGTGAAGGCACACTGAGGTTCACTCGGGATGGCTTTTGTGAGGTAAGGCCTGACGGAGACGGTCACACAGTACTCCACACCTGTCTGGAGGTAGCTGATCACAGTCTCCTCAGAGTAGGGCATATGCAGTGTGAACTGAAACACACACACACAAAGTTCATACTGACGGTCCCGACAGGCAGAAACAAACGTCATCATGTGACAGGAAGAAGATGCACAAACTCTTTGTGTCTGGGACACCATGAGCCCGTGGACTGTGGTTTACACTGAGAGCGTGTAAAAACTGACCTTAAAGACGTGCACACGAACATAGCTGATAAAAGCTGGACAAGGTGAAGACTGAATGCTCTGGTTTGTAAACTCGTGTTTTTTAAAAATACATGAAGAGGCAAAGAACCGCAGCACGTTAAAATACGAGAGCCTGAACACAGAAGAAGTGACAATACGGGACCACCAAGGAAGCAGAAAACCTGCTGGTCAGGAAGCTTTTAAACCCTCGAGCAAACCTTCACAGATTTCTTGTAAATCAGACTCGACTTCTCTCCACGGGCACTTTCTTTGTTATTTAGTTAACCGACCTGTAGCTTCCCCACTAGTTTCTCCAGGTGGTGCTCTTTTCTCCATTTCTTGTAATTCCAAACAAACTGGTGCAGGTACAAAGTACCGTGCATCATTTCCTGTGTTACAACCGTGATTTTATTTTTCCAAAGACAGGAAGAGCTGCAGCTCAGCAGCTGATCAGAACAGGAAGTAAAGCAGAGAGACACACTGAGCCGCTTACATGTGGCGCTACAGAGGTCAGATACATCTGGGCTTTCTCTTCTGCTACAGTGGACTCAAGGCCAGAGGTGGCCCTGTGTGGACTCACACATATATATATATGTCACGTAAAGTCCAGGTGAGACGTGGATTTGCTGGACGAACGGTGTTTACAACTGAACAGTGTTCAGGGAGAAAATATGACATTTTAGGGTCACTGAGGATAGACTCTGTCATTCTCAGACTATTCATCCCAAGTCATCATCTGTTATTATGTGAAAGTGTGAAACGAGTATGACTCATCATTGAAACATTGCCGACTTCAGTGGAAAATATTCATTTTGTGTTCACGGACAGATAAAAGTTGTGTTCCAGAACAAAAAAATTAATGTGGCTTATGATAAAGTTCCATCACAAGGATGTTTTTAGTAAGCTGTTGTTGCAGCCTGTTAAGTAATGTATTTTGTGTTTGTGTAGTTATTGCTAGCTCGATAGTCAAGCTGAGCATGACTATCGAGGTTAAGGAGGTCGTGTCCCACCATCACCCGGCCACTTGTGGATTGATCATCTCGGTGACAGCACAGAGATTTTCTTTATCGTTTGTTATGTATTTACTATGTTTTTGTTGTACTTTTATGCTAGAACTACTTTGAACTGCTTTTTTTTTCTTGTGAAGAAGACATTAAGTGTTGTTTTAGTGGATGTTAGCTTAATACATTAATTATTTTCAGTCCAGTTTTACTGGAAATACTGAGAAGTCATGCATTAAAGTATTATTTGTAATAAGTATTTGATCAAAGCCAGAATATTTCGGAAACATATTTGTTGCTGTACTATAATCGTCAGGATATGACACATTTTTCTAACATACTGAAGACTTTATTGTTCTTCTCCTAAATGTTCCATATTTTTACTGAAATTTGCCATTTTTGTTGTAAATGTGTTACTTTGCCCATAAAATATAAGATCGTTTGTTCTTGTGGATCTGTAAAAACGGAGCTTTTGAAAACATTTCTGCATTTCCATGTTGATGAGGATAATCAAACAGTAAATGGACTGGTTGCACTTAAAGAAGCCAGAGCATTAATCATATGTGTGCAGCTAATATCTCAGTTTTTCTTTTAAATACGTTTTTTAAATGTAAATTTGTGATATTTTACTAAATGCACCGTCTGGGTGTCCAGAGTTACTCTTATTGATAATAAATGTGCAGCTGTAGAAACCACACTATTACTGCTACAAATAGGAACATATGAATCTTCATAATAACGTTTTATTTAGGTTTTTGTTTATTATGCTTATTTTTGTCAGAGATGTATTTTTGGACAGCTGGAGTGTAAATGTGCCCGTCTCTAAAGCGTCTCTTGTTTAAATGTGATATAGGAATGAATCCTGCCTGCAAGAAAATGTAGGCAGGCGGAGAGGAAGACGCTGCCAAAAACCACAGAGTGAAAACGTCAGCGGTGCCTCGCCATGCTGCGAGGTGCTTAATAATCGGAGCGAGCTTTCAGACGAGCCGCTGTGGGTTTGCCGTTGTGATTTCTTGGTATTCCACACAGCTCAGTTTCACAGCATGTAAACAGCCTCCGTTAAAACACGCAGGTGTGCGGGACGAACCGAGGCTCAGCTGCTGGTTTGTCTCAGCATCATAAAGCTCAGCTCTCCTGCTTTAATCTCTTACTCACGTTTCACAAAACACAGAAGTGCTGCTAAGAGGACTGTGGTTAAGTTCAGCAAATTAAAGGCTAAGCATCACCTTTTATTAACAACAGAGCTGAAATTTCGGGAAATTAATAATCCAAAGCTTTTCATGGAAAACTATGTTATTTTACTTGATGATGACCAAGAACAAAAAACCTACATTTTAATGAACCATTTGAACTTCATAAGATTAAAAAACATTTCCTTGTAATCAGTCATAGCGAGAGAGCTACAAATAAAAATCTGGAAATGTACTCCTTCACAGACGTGTGCAGGAACTTCATACTGTCGAGTACACCAAAAAACAACCACATGCAAACCCACAGGAGGAAGACAGGAAGTAACGTTTAAACGCACTAATGTTTGTAGAACAGTGTGACCGCGCCAAACTTTAGGCTCTACACAACACAAGTTTAATCATAAAATAATTTGATTGGTAAAATATTTGTATTTGTTGCGTTTGCAGTAGTACAAGTAAACACTGTAATCCAAATAAATGTTGGATCAAAACTAAAATGCTGATGAAAACTGAAAAAAAGTGTTTTGACATGTTGATTCATGGGTTTTCATTTATAGTTGCGCACGTCATAAAATCAATATAAATGATTTTATATTTTAATTTGAAATGTATATTTTAACTAATCATACTTCTGGTATGTTTCTGAACACTGTCTGCAATGATATAAACTATTTACAAAACTTAAAATGTCTTTAAATTCTCTTCAATCAATGAAAGTTATTTTATAATAAGAAAAAAAAAACAAGATTTACTTATAAAACAGAAGCAAAGACTCACTCATTAAAGAAAAGCTGGATTAACATGTAAGGAAACTGTTAAGAGGACGTTTCAAACCAATTGTCGCTGCAGGCGGTGACTTTTAATGAGTTTTCTTTATGAAAACACAAACAAACAGGCCTTAAAATGGAACCCTGAGGGAACAAGATAGTCTCTAACACAACAGCGTTCGTGGGTTTGTTTCCCGTACACGGTTATTACTTGCAGGCTTGTGATTGGTCAGCATTTTTGTATGGGCTCATATTGTGCTCATAAATATTTTGTACTTGTAAATCAGTAAGCAGAAAGTTGTAAGTTGAAAATCGCATAGCACCAGGGAACTTGAGCACAGAGTTGTACACGTAGTTTTTTGCTTTGCATCTGTAAACAGACCTTAACAAAAAAAATGTGTAACCATATTTTTGTACAATTAGGTTTATATCGTCACCTGAGTTTTCGCATTTCTTTGTGTTTTCATGTTCAAAACTGTTCTTGGGGGTAACGGAGAAAACCCCTTTTTCAGAAAATACCCGAGTACTCGTGGGTGTAGCCTGAGTATACGGCCGACATACCTCTGCTCCATCGCGGGTTCGTCGTATGTGGAAGACTAGGTCTGTGTAGCTGTCCTTCAGGTGCTTGCTCGCCCAGGCTTCAGGAAGTGTGAGGTGCAGGATTAAACAGTTCCCACATCCGGACACCGCCATGTCAGGAGGTCCAATCACAGCTACAGATAGAAAAAAGAAGAAATTCAGTCAGCTGGAAGGAGACTGGACACAAATCAATACAGTGACAAAAACACAGACGATGATTTTAGCTTTTCTGAGAAGAAGACCTGGGAAACTGTTCTCAAAGGAAAACCTCATGGATCCGTGTAAAAATCCTGAAGCTATAAGTAGGATCAGAAGAAGATGAATGAATGATGTACATTATTAGGAATGTACAGCTGATGGCACAAACAGTCACATGACGTGGATATGGTGCTTTAATAAAACAACCACAAAACCATAAAAATATAAAGTATCAGCTTTGTAGTGTTAAATACAAGCTGGTGGGTGGAGTTACTGATGTAACCTGTGTTAATAGGATTTATTGTTTTACATTGCTGGAAGGTAACAACAAATATGACATAATAATAAGTGTGCCGCATTGGTTCTCCATGACACGCTCATACTTTGATCATAAAACAGGTAATAAACGGTGTTAAAGTGTGCCTCACTGTCTGACAGCGGCTGGAAGTCGTCTGATACGGTCCAGCTGGACCTCTGGGTGGCCGTGAAGGCCTGGACACGAGCTACGTAGTAGTCGAACGGGTCCTTGAAGACTCTGGTCAGGTCACATGTCTGTCCCGCCCTCAGTGCCACACAAGCCGCCACCGGCTTCCACGACTGCTTTCTTCATGTCGAAGAAAAAGAAACACAATGACGGTGTTTACCGTGTCATCCTGTGAAATAAATCTTTCACAGATGAATGAAGCTGTGGGCGTGGGCGTCATCCAGAATGAATAATCTCACATCTGCCATCAAATAAATATGAAAGTTGACATTTACTGAGAAAGGAAAGTGCTGACTCTGAGTTTAGAGATGCCTCAGAAACAGAAATGAAACCTGAAACTTAGGAATTACTGAACAAAGGAGCTAAATAAACAACAAACACAGGAGATATCATTTCGGATCAGTGTGGCTGAAATTAACTTTACTAACATTATTGTGACCTGACAAGAAGTTTTAGCAAGAAGCACCTTCAGCCTAGGAAGAGGAACAAAACCCCGGGGAGTGAGAAACAAAACCAAGAGTACAGTGAAGAATTCATTTTATTACACAGAAACTGCTTCTGTTTCTGGGACATCGTCCCTAAAATATCTACTCGAGTCACTCCCAGGTGCTGTTATACTTTCTGTTATGTGAACGTTAGCATGGTACGTCTCTATGCTAAGATGGTGAACATCGTAACTCCAGTATCGTAGCATTAGCACTGTGAGCAGATTTTCCTTAAAAAGACTGAAAGGATTACGCATCATCATGTAGCTAACCACAGTGTAACTTTGAAACTCTGAAAGGTCTGCATGGCGTATTTAGTGTTCTTAGTTTTGGCTGCTAAGCTAACTGAGTCGGCCTGTGGGAGACACTGACTAACTCGGATGGAGATTTTAACCTTTGTGCTGTGATGATACTAATCACTGCTCTGCCATGTCTATTAAGAAGACCAGTGAAACCTTTCGATGTGAGCCTGACACTCTGAATGTTCTTATGTCCATCATTACAAGAACTGAGAGCTGAATAAATAAGTTGGAATGATCCCAAACATCTCAGTGAGCAAAGCTTCGCAAAGCAGGATCAGATTCAGTCTGAAGCTTGTGAGTGCAGATCACTGTGTATGTTTGAGACAGCTTAAATCTCAGATCAGATTTCCTGAATACCTGGAGCGGACGACTTCCACCGTGAAATGTGCGTCGTTGGGGGTCTGAGGGCCCGGCTGGAAGCTGAGCGTGTGCTCCAAGTTGATGGAAGAGATGGAAACGCTGGTGGGTGCAGAAAGGGAAATGCCCGTCGCTACAGAAAGGAAGAGGATATAAAAAAGGTTTAAAGCCATCCTCCTCCTATGCTTAGACAGGAAGAATTTGCACTGACACAGTTTTGGCAACTTCTCAAAACGTATTTGAAGTACAAAATCTCAGCTCTACGTCAAGGAGTGGAATAATCCTTTATTTTATAATTGGATACTTTACTTACACACTGTTTCTTACACAGGTGTGGATATATCTTTGTTTCTTCAAAAACAAAACTAATCCATCAAACAGTGCGAGGGACAATTTGCAGAGGACTCATTAACAGTTTGGTCTACAGAGAGAACAAAGACAAGATCATGGACATCCACAGGAGACAACAGAGTGGAATGAGCCCAGGACACTTTCCATTATGAAGACAAAACCCCGTACAATGTCCAGCCAAGTGAAGAAGACTCAACGTGAGGAAGACTCCCGTTATCCAACAGTAGCATAGCAAGAACACTTTCCAGAGTTGTAGGCCTTTACACCCAGAATACACTGCAAAAAATGACTCAAAATGTAGAATTGTTCAGATGTGAACTTGTCTGTAATGTATATACTCAGTGAAAGTGCTGAGATTTTACCAAAAATTCATCCTCAAAGACACACTGAGAAAAAAAAGTCTCCATGCAGCAATGATGAGCTGGTCCTGATGTTCCTGAACACGAATAGGAAGAAACAGAGATTCTGGTTTGTCCGATTCTCAGGAGCAGGCAGCAGCAGGGAGGATTTCCTGTTCTGATCCCCAAGTCGAAGCTTTCGGGCATGTTTCGGGATGTCGGTGGGACATTTGAGCTCCTGTTTATTAGAGTTGGGACCACATCTGAGGAGGCAGAGGACTCATTCAGAGAGCTGACTGACAAGTTTGAGGGAAGCAGGGTTATTTGCTGTTTATAACTTTGTGTGAGAGCTACGAGAGCAAGTGTGGCCAAACGCAGTGACCTGATTGGCCACTGATCAGATATTTATTCGCATGTGAAAGCTGGAATAACCGAGCTTGATTGGAGAAATTAAAGCTTAAAGCTTTTCACTGTCACCATCTTGATCCTTTGAAGCTGAAGTCACAAATGTGGGTGAAAAATGGAGGTAGGTTGAAGCTGACAGCAACTTGTCACAAAAGCTAGTTTTCGAGTCCGAAAGAGAAAAGCTTTAAGCTCTAATGTCCAGCAGGGGGCGACTCCTCTGGCTGTAAAATGAAGTCTGATTGCATAGAGGTCTGTGAGAAATGAGCCTCCTAATCATAAATTATGGTCCAATTTAAGTAAGGAGGGGCCTGAAAACAGGGAGGGTTTAGGGCGGAGCTACACTTGATTGACGACTGCATCGTCCCTCTGTCCCAACAGATCTACCTGCTCGTTTGTAACATCCCGGTTCAAAGCATCAAGATGATGATGAGGACTTCATGATGGGACTACATCACAGTGTATCTGTGAGGTGTCTGTACGCTGTGCTTGGATCATGACAGTGTTCTTTATTTATTTTCATCATCATGGATAAAGTTCTGGGATCTTCGCCCTCTGCTGTCTTTGGACATCCACAAGAGATGACAGATGTTTCACTGCACTCAGAGATGCTCTGACCTGCCTTTTGGCCTACTTTGGACAAGTGGACTCTGTCACTTACCTTGAGCCTTTATTTAAAATGATCATGAGTAAGCCTCCAAGTTTGGGAAGGGCAGGTTTGCAAAAAGAGCTTCCAAATGGGAACGTGGACAGTTGGATCACCTCCAGACCTTTTACCTGCTTCATTTACAGAGAAACAACAGCAACTCCTTTTGATCTCCTGAAAATCAGGAACTATGCAAAGAAATGTCTGTAGTGTCTCAACCAAGCGAGTAATATTCCTGTTCAGCCCCGTGAAGTAAAGCTGAGAGTCTGCACTTCAATCACGTACTGAAGTCACAGAGTCACCGTTATAAAAGGAAGTCACTCTTCAGAGCAGAGGTGTGTTCACAGGGCTGGTGTTGTCCCACAGCAGAGAGCACTTCAGCACAGACTGAGAGGAAAATGAAAGCTACCTGAGCCATAAACAAGTGGCTACTACATAACTGCAGTGCAGGTGTTGGAAGAAACACTCACACATGACAGCAGAGTCAGCGTTTTGTCAGAGGAAGTGACGTTCCAGGTGACTAATTCAGAGATCACTTACACAGAGCCAGACTAAAAGTACGAAAACGGTGAGTCTGCCATTTGTATTCAGGAATAAATCAGATGATGTGTGGCTCTTTGTGTATTGATTAGCAATGCGTAGCTAATCTCGCAGTGCTTCTGACATTCAGAGCCTGTTTGCTTTATCTGGATAATGGACCTTTTCTTTGCGGTTCACGCCGCTGTCCTCAGCCTCCGCTGTTTATGTGTTGGGGGCGGTTCTGTGACAGCGGTTATTGGTAAGTTGACCACTGTTAAGTTATTATAACGGACATTAACACGATATGAAAAATCTGTTTCACGGGCGTCCACGCAGGAAGTGGCCAGCAACAGCGTGATGACCACAGACACAGTGGGTGTGTCTCCCAGAAATAAACTTCCCCCTAAGAGCAAAGGACAGTGACTAACATAATAGCACATTCAGTACTTTAGATGATTACCTAGGCAACCAGAGCTTGCCATGTCCACTAGTGACCAACCATCAGCTGCAAAGTGTGATGATTTCTTGTGTGGCCAGTATCCGGTCTTTAAGTCTGACGTCATTAGCCGTGTCCGGGTCCAAACTCGGCTTCAGGTCCCAAAGTCAAACAAACACTGCGGCATCGCTGAGAGTTACAAACTGTCTAAACTCTTTCACCTGTAATAAAATGATGAGTGTGGCTGCTCTACCAGGTGTAACAATGAAGTTTAACATCCAGGCATCCATGAAAACAGGATTTATGAAGTTTAACAAAGTTAGAAGTTAGCAGGAAGTTAGCTCGCTAGTTTCCACCTAAACATAATAAACCATGTTCAGACTGAGAGATTTCTGAACAATTCAAACGTACAGCTCTGCTATCACTTCAGACAGAAACTAAACAGCAGTGACGTTTGTAGGGTTACTGAAGTTGGGCTAGCTGCTATATAATGATGTGTTACGTGGTGGCTAGCTACACAGCTATGTTAGCATAAACACAGTGAAGCTGGAGG